>JAVCKZ010058323.1:0-16021 GCA_034780755.1 Lepetodrilus elevatus
ACCATAATCCAAATCAATCACGAACGCGGAAGCGCTACAGCGGGGGGTAGGCGATAATAGGTCCTGGGCGATAATAGACCCGTAACCAGTAGATAACTTTATTTGAATGTTGACTAATTATTTTTTAAATATTTTATTCGCTCATAGGTATGAGTTCATCCATCACTTTCGTTTTGTCACTTTTTTTCATTTAGAATGCATTCCGAGTGTTCAATTTGTACCAAAGTTAGCATTCGGAATAGCTTGAATACATTCAATTCGTTTGATGTTTTTTGTCGAATAGATTCTTCTATTCCAGAATATCATTCTGGAATAAAATGCATGTGCAAAAGGAACTATATGAATTTGTATCTGTTGTTAATAATGTAAATAAAATTAATTTCAATATTATTAGCATACCGTAATTACCCTAAGAATTCAAACAGTAGAAATAATTAAATTGGTAGTTATTTAAATTATAAGAAAACTAATAAATAAAAAATGATCAATATAATTAGGAAAATACAAAATATGGTTGTAAAATGAACATGTAAATAAATTAAGCATTTAAACAAAAATATATATATTTTTTAAAATTGTTTTGAAAAAGAAATGATTGTGTTGAAATAATTAGAAAATTATGATGTAAAAGAATTGGTCATGTTTGTACTTTTAGGGTCTGAATTTATTAATTTATGTATTCAAGCTACATTATTAGAAGGTTTAAATTATTAGAGTAATTACAGTACTATTTGAAAATGACACTGCCAAATTTGAATTAATTAATCAAAATTTAACATATAGAAAAGCATGTTTAATAATTTACTAAATTAATGTCATGAATGAAATAATAGTTGAATCTAAGGGTGAAAAAAAAGGAGAATATATTTGTTATATTTCAAAATTCAAATTTGGCTTGTCATATCACCGGTAAATCATTCTTCTATTCAAAGACTTGCAAGTAATACTTATAATAGAGCAATGCAAAACAGTATCTCTTCACCATGTTAACAGCATCTCAAATTATATACAAACTTATAACAAGTACGTAAAGATCATATATAACACAACAATCAACAATAATATACATTTTTATTATATTCCATGCATTGACGATTTCTTTTAGATTGTATTCAACAAACTAGACTAGACGAGATGATAATCTGTATGAAAATATATGGCATGAATATATACAAAAAAATATGTTAATGAATACTTTGACAAAAAGGATTTCGTGTCGTTATCACACAGGTCAGAAAATATGCGAAGTGACAGTTTGATATGCATCAAAAATTGTCATTGCTGCTTCTATAATGAAAAGTTGCAATGGAAAAAATCGACAAGCATATAACCCAAACGTCACATTGCCCTGTTGTTTTCAGATACCGGCAGATCTGAAGGATACGAGACACAGCAATCGACCAGAGCTCTCCTGCGTGAAATGGCGCTGCTCTCAAGGCAACCATGCCATCAAGGCAACCATACCAAGCTCTCAAGGCAACCATACCATCAACCTTAGCAACAAACTACCATAATTACCCTAATAATTTGAACATGAGAAAATAATGAAATTTGTTGCTGTTTGAATTATTCGAAAAATATTAAAATTAAAAATGATGGGTTTTTGTATAATTAGGGATATCCAAATTTTAAGTCCAAAATATGAATGTAAATGAAATGGTAATTAAATTAAGGATTTAAAAAATATATTACATCAATAGATTTTTAAAAGATTTGAAACAAAATGATCATGTTCATATTTTTATGGCTGGAAATTAGGCAAATTAATTACTGGTAGTTAATTAAATTTAGGCGTTTGAATTATTAGAGTAATTACTGTACATCATTGTTAAGGTTGGAGTTAAGGTTACATTAAGAGTTGCACAGTTTCATACAGGACAAGACTGATTCTCAATAATTATGAGACATATGAAGGAGAGGAACCAATGCTACACCACAACGGAACATTACTTTGCAAATATTTAGGAATCATCCTTTGGGCCTATGGGCCTTTGACTTTGAATAAATAAACTCCTCCAGGAATTGTTCACAATGTCATCATTCTTTATATATATACTAGGCCCCGATTTTTCACATTCAACTAAATACAGAAATGTACGGTAATCACATTACATAAAGCTGCCAGGAATATAATTAAAAGAGAGCAAATATTTTTTCAAAGCAAAAGTCAAAATTTCTCTTCTCCTCCCTCCCCACCTTCCATTTCTTGATTGGCTGAATTAGACAGTGCATGAAATTAATAACCTTGAGTTTTGACCCCCAATCTGTATTCCATGTTAACTATAAATATGAGACTATTGGTAATATGATACATTTAAATGCGATATTCATGAGATTATTCATCATAAATTATGACTTTCTACTTAAATTGATGTAATGGTTACAAGCTTTCAGATCTATAACAATAAATTATGATACACATATGGATACACCTACCAAATTTCTCCTAATTTTTCCAATTTGTGTCACAACCATAATAATGAATTTGACCTCAAAGTCTCTAATTAATGAAGTTGTAACAATGTGAATTCTAACTGATGGATAACTATAAATCCTGCTCACAAGCATTTTTTTTTTCATTCTCACCAATTTGCTCAAAAGTATGATGGATCACAGATCTGTAGTTGGACAGTGATAACTAAATATGATTATCATAAACTTATGACCGTGACCATGAACAATATAATTATGACTCTTGTATAAATCATTAACCCATCAATATTATAAAAACTTTTTTTTTAAATCACACAATAAATTATCCTTTAAGAATATTGACCTTTGACCCACTCAACTAAGTAATTCTGACAAGAGATTCACTAATGAACACTAATAATGACAGAAATCCGGCAATGTATTCAATATGTCTACAAATACATTGAGGAGACGTAACAATGCCATAAATGCAACATCTAGCGATTCATTTGACAATACAAATATACATGTAACATTCAGGTAACATTCAAATAATCTTCAGGTAACGTTCACGTAACATCCGTGTAACATTCGGGTAACAATCTGTAGCACAAAATAGTTCTCAAGATCACAGTCGGACATCTTCACTATTCACATACTGGCGCAAAAACAGTTCAATCTCATTGGTGGATTATCAATTCCTGTCACATGGTTCAGCCAATGATATTCATTTCCTGAGGTCAAGGCCACCTGCCGGGTCACCCTTCTCGTAGGCAGCTACTACTTTATTGACGAAGTCCGTCGTATGTCCTGCGATCATCTCTTCTGCAAAACAAATTACGTAAAATTATTGATTTGCGTGAACAAATTTATAAATATAATTCATAAGCTGACCGACAATGTCAATAAGTTAATAAATTATTAAGCTAAATCCACATCCATTTATAAACATCAAATTTGTCTAGAATTGTGAAGATATCGTACATCGCAATTTTATATTGGAAGAATCCGGTAACAATATAAATATATGAATGAAACTTGTATCAATCGAAATATACTTGAGCAGTAAGCAGTATTAATCCCACTCATAGATTAAACCCTAATAGACCATAATTTGCTTAAACTCGCAGAAATAAACACACTCAAAGTAATATAATATTCCCCTCCGTCTAAATTTATCATGAAACGTGACTGTCTGCAATACACCTACACCTACGGATCCTAACTCCGGCAATCAGAGTCGACTGCCACTCGACTGCCACTCTACTGCGTGGCCGACATATAAACATAAATGCCACGACGTTGATGAAAGATCCATTGCAATTTTTGATTGTGACAAAACTAATTCAGAAGAACCTAATTTATTGATTTTGTTCTACACAGGCATATGGACACTATATTTCTATGCATAGTCTTGTGAAAAAGGTCGCGATAGATGTACATGTAGAGATATGCATCACTATGACATTATCAAAAACTTGAACTTCTCCGGAATATATTTAGAATGAGTTGTGATGAGGATATTAAATTTGCGTTTCTTGGAATATCTTGTTCTGTGATGCCACCAATGAGAGAGAGACGAACATTGCTCATCACTTCTCTCTGCATAATTAATTAACGGCTCTTTGCAGTGACAGAACAGATACTCTTAAAGTAATTCTAGCTTTGGTTCGTCATCTTCTCCATACGTGGCACTTAACCCTCTCCATGCGGTAGGTAACCGGAGATGCCCCAAAAGAGCTGTGCCTTTGCATAATCCAGCAGGTATCCAATAATATCCATAAATGCAATTTAAAATCCAGTATAGTACTTCATCCAATATTGTCCTTATATGGTACTTAAATAATATTTTCAAAATGATACGCTAGCCACTATTGTCCAAATATGGTATTCAACATTGTCCATAAATTATGCCAAGATACTTTTCACAATATTGACCCATAAGTAGTGACATATAATACAATAATGTCCATATGCTACGATACTTAATTTAGTACTGCCCATGTAAAAACCTTGTAAGAACAATGTTTAAAGATTGACAATAAAATCTGACCTGACATCCCAATTGAAACCAAAGCTAATGAATCGGTTACAAGAAAGTTGAGAATGTGTACTCTCAAATTTTTGTTAGTATTATTTTTTGTTTAAATATTGATTTACAAAACATAAAAAAAAACAATACAATAACTTAAAAACAATACAATAACTCAAAAACAACTTTCATGGGTAAAGGACAAAAATTGCTCTGCAAAAAAAACAACAAACAAGACAAAATAATAAATGTCAACTTACTGAGATGTGTCTTTATCAGCTCCTCGAGTTTATCGACCAGAGATACTTTGGGAGTTGTCTCCCCCTGTTCCAACAAGTGCTTCTTCAGCTCAGCGCGGATGTATGTCATGACATCCATAAGTTGGTCTGCAAGACAACACGTGTGATGTCATTATTTACTGTGGGGAATTAATGAGGGAAAGACGTAAACAAAATTGTGTGAAATTAAGTGATGATTGAGAAAACATACTAGTACTTAAAATATTTGGATAAATAAATAGCCCGAATATATTAGTTTCCAAATTCCTGTCTATCCAGTATGCCGATAGTCACATATTTTTCTTTTTGTTTAAAACCCAGATTAATAAAAAATTAAGCATTTTCTACTGATAATTAAATAATTGAGTTTCTATCACTAGAGGTATCAGTTATCATAGTTACAATACAAACATATGCTAATAGATGATTGGTCGAT
Organism: Lepetodrilus elevatus; assembly: GCA_034780755.1. Taxonomy (NCBI): domain Eukaryota; kingdom Metazoa; phylum Mollusca; class Gastropoda; order Lepetellida; family Lepetodrilidae; genus Lepetodrilus; species Lepetodrilus elevatus. The sequence goes on from JAVCKZ010058323.1 coordinate 5,159, forward strand.
ATTCTCTACTTACGATGTTCTCTCTCCAATCCATACAGCTTCACTTTGTTAGCTTCGTGTTGAGCCTTCTTCTTTAATCTACATGCTCTGAAATGGCGAGAGAGAAAAAATGTCATTTTAAAGGAACGCAGCTGGTGATAATTTGTTGATTATTTATATTTTATATTTAACTTCTGTTGTTATCTGTTAGGATAACCCTTTAATAAATAATTATTATTGGATTTATGCTTTATTTTTTTGTATTATTGTTTTATGTGACAGCCATTCCTGCTGTATTGGGCACAGACAACTTGCTAATTAGGGCATCTCCAGTTGCCTTCATCAGAGAGAGGGTTAAACTGACCTTGAAGCCAGCTTGTTCTTCTCTTTCCGAGACTGGTTTCTCGCCGAAGCCGTAGCCTCGCCCATCGATGTCACCTCGTTTATTTTTCGATTCAGTCTCTTAATCTGCATCCCGATCTGACACAGACGTTTGGGATTGGGTCTCACATCGTTTCCGTCCCCTTTCCGCGCTTTTCCACCGTGCCGTATTCCGGCGACCTGCGTGTTGTTGGGGTCAAAGACAGGGTCCTCAAAGTTTTTCAAGTGGTAAGGGTCGGAACTATCTAGTTCGAGTCTTAACCTCGTCCCCTTGGGACCCTTGGATTGCACATTGTACTGCCAGAAATACTGCTTGTCCTTTTTCTTGCCGCTGCCGGTTAGAGAGTCCTCAAGGGCAGACAACTGACTGAGGGTTCCCTCCTCGTCTGAGAGGTCGTCGTCAAGATCAGAGTCTCTATCACTGAACACATCGTTATCCGATTCCGGGTCCTCGTTGGATGTCAGGACGGAACTCCCGGAATCTGGAAATATTCGGAAATGACACATTAAATTATACACAATTAATTTTTTAAAATAAAAAAAATAAAAATAATAATAATAATAATAACCTTCCTACTGAATAAAATCAAAGTGTTCTATTTCTGCATGTGATCGGGCAAGTTAACTCGCCTTCAGCAGGGAAATTTAAAATCTTAAAAAAATAATTTTGTTTAAATTAAATTTATTAATCATATTCCTCTCCATGTGTAAATATAATGGACACGTAAGGATGTATCAATATGTTCACCGGTGCAGTGATCATGTTGACCTATAGTACTTAGAAACATATATCAATTACCAGTAAACAGATAAACACTGTGCTGACAGAGGTCTACCGTAAATGACCAAGTGGGTGTTGCTATTAATATCTCAAAGTACATTTCACCATAAAACACAATCATTGCAACATATTTCAATGAAATAAATCTCAACATCAAAATCACAAGAGTCAAATGTCTGTGCCATCAGGATATGTCCATAAAAATTAGTAAATTCCTGGCTAATATAAATTCTGTCCTAACTTAATTATTATTGTCATTGAAACCACTCTCTCACACCCAACCGTGTACACCTACCCAAGACTGTAGTAATTAGTCAATTTAATATGACTAATTACCATCAAAATATTTAAAAAATATTAATGTCAATCTATCCATTATTTCATTCATTCATCCTTTAAAAAAAATATAGTTATTAACTGAGTTGAAATTCATTCTGAAAATGCAACAAATTCCTGTCAGTAAACATATACCGGGTAGGACAAAACACATTGCTTCAATGTAAATAACAGACTAGTAGCTCTACACAAAGCATGTGATCTATTTGTAAAACAGAGGACATTGTACCAAGGTTAGCTAGTCTGTGTTACCAATGTTACATCCTTGTCTGCAAATTAGCCAGGATATGTGGCAACTTCAAAAGAAACTTCTACTCGCTGTTAAATTAGTGGTAAAACCAGACTAAATTAACACTAAAATATTAGCCCGAGCCATTTCTCAAATACAAGATATCCATGCAGCACTAGTGCTAGCATAAAACTTGTGTAAAAAAAATATATCTTTGTTTGATCTAGTAAGTTTCCATTCCTAAATATTATCTGCAATTCAAATTTCATTGAAATGAAGTCCATATCATAGACACTGGAAGCAATTTAAAAACAAAAATTTATGATAAAACATTTTAAAATGTTTTGAAAATATAAAAATCATGTTTTGAAAATATAAAAATCATATTTTGAAAATATAAAAATCATATTTGTATAAAATCATAAAATGAATTTCCGCCAATGTCTTTGGAAAAGATTAGATGAATTCCTGAAATAAATGTAGCAAAGTGACCTGTATACCATTCCCAATGGCTATAAATGATTTAAAGTAGGTAATGACCAAGCATTCCAGAAGATGCAAAACTCCCGGAAGATGACGTCATAAATACTCACCATGGCGGCTCCTCTTGCTGTATGATGACGTGGATGACTTCGCGTCGTCGCCCGTATCGTGGATGAACTTCTCAATCTCCCGCCACTTCTCCTCGACTTCATCATTGCCGAGGTTAGCGATGGTCGCCGACCGCTTCACTGCCATTGGCACCACGGTAGTGCTCGTGGACCCTAGAGACTGCGCGCGCACTGGCCCCATGCACTTCTGCAGTAACAGTTTGTGAAGCGTGGTCGACCGGTCGGTCCTGTCGAAGGACGCTGCTATCTGACCAGCGGTGGACTTTTGATTCTGGAAGTTTGTCATGACGTTGGATGATTTGCATCCATGGACACTGTCTTGCACGTGAGGCTTCTCCGCCCTCTGAAACGGAAACCTGGATTTGTTTGGGAGAAAGTTCGTCATCGTGTTCGACTTCTCGGTCTGAAAGTTTGACGTGACAGTGGACGATGGGGCAGTTGACTGGGGGACGCTGTGTGACACGTGCGTCGTCAGAGTTCTTGAGGATGTCGGATTCGGAGATGGCGCCACGCCTTGTGAGAACGAGGGAGGAACCCCGTTCCTCTGAGACACGTTGCACGTTGACATCTTCGCCGACGGCTGATGGTAGTCCGTGACCTTTGACACATTCATCGGAGGCGCGCACAGAATCGACGACAAAGACACACAGTTATCACCCTTCAAAGCACTGCCCACCACTGTGGACAACGCCGAATCTGCGTTGACCAGGTTCACGACCTCGTCGATCAAAGACTCGTCCATATTCAGTTCCGCCAACGTCGGACCGTTGGACATATCCCCGTTGTCCATGGAGAATATCGCGTCCGAAGACAGGTCTGAATCGAGGAAGTTTTCGGTTTTTATCCACAACTTGCTGGAAGAACTCGACGGGGTTCCGGGGTTCAGGCAGCTCTCCGCCAGGGAAAGGTCAAGGCTGCTGAGTTCGTACTGAGGCTTCAAGTCGAAGTCTTCCCTGGACAAGAATGTTGAGGAGGTTGTGGCAGGGTTGCACAGAGAACCGTTGATGGTGTTCTGCATGTCATGCTTCTCCTGCTCGTACATGTACAGTGAGTTAGGGCTGGCGGCGTACGGCGCCAAGTCACCCGTAGGCAGACTGTGGTCGCTCTCGCTCGGGGAAATGTTGCAGAATTCAGGACTCGGAACGAAGGCATCCATGCCTCCTGCTAGTTTTGCCTGGAAGAAAAGAGAGTCGAGTTTGAAATTAAATTATTACAAACTAATACAAAAAGGATTTAAAAATGTTTAAAACAATAATTTAAAAATAAAGGTTCAATTTGAAATAAAATGTTTAATGATTTAAAAAATGTAAATAATAATTTAAAAACAAAGGTTCAATTTAAATTTTGAATGGATAGTATAAAAAGTGAACTTAGAATAAATAACTAGTGACTACCAAATATAAAAAGTCTAAAAAGTCTAAATTTAAATTCTTTTCACTAAAAAATAAACAAATCAAAACAAAACTGAAAATAATATCGTAAAATAACTTCTAAATTAATATATCATAAACAAAAGGTGAAGAAGTTGGTAAACAACATGGAATGTCCTAGGACATACAACATCCTGCAACTACAAAGTCATACAAAGGCAACCCATCCCTTGTTGTGCACCCTAGACTTGTACTCCCTCACATCCACAGTATCTTAAAATCCACACAAAAACCAATTCCCAAGAAACACCATCACTTAAAAAATGATTCCGAAATCCCAAAGCCATCACCCGACACAATAAATCCAGTAATACCTAATAATAAATCCATTTCCATAGTGAAAGTGCCATGTGACTGCTGACAATGGCAGCCCATGTCTGGCAGTGGGTGAGTGTGTGCTGCTCCGACAATAATGATGATATCACTCCCACCATGGGCTATCCCACGTGTTACGGCCATGTGACTGAGCCAGATAGGCAGCCCCATGTTAAACAAGCCACTCCTCTTCAGCCAAGGACTGCCTCATTTCATGGGTCGCTGCTCACAGTTAAGAGGAAGAGGGTTGGGCCCAGACCACAAATATGTCAGAACTTTTCACCTGATTGTCCTTGGGATTAGTGTTTCCAGCAAACCTATGAGGATGTGTGGCATTACGAGGATGTATGGCACTACGAGGATGTATGGCACTACAAGGATGTATGGCACTATACAAGGATGTTGCAGGGTTCCACTTAGGTTTCAATTTTTGAGAGTCCCTGGGACGCATGTTGATATACTTATCAACAATTTTTTATTAATAAAGTGTGTCCAAACTTGAAATATTTGCGTATGGGACGCAGGATTGCGCGTTCGGAGAAACCCTGGATGTGTAACATGGTATGAAGGTGTGACACAAAGGAATGCTAGATAACAAAGGAATGCTAGATAACAAAGGAATGCTAGATAGACTATTTGGAATATTAACCATTATCAAACGGGCATGTATCGGTAATTAATATTAAACCGTATGCTCAGAAATTCTAGGTATGAACCCACCTGTCACCGGAATCCTGAAGCCAATACAGTGTAGTGTAGATATAAATAAAGCTGACAATGAGATCTAGATAAACCATGTATTAGGTACATACAGACTTAACAGTACAGTTCAATGAAGATGACCCCTTCTATACTACTATTGCTTAGTCAACATTTTCCATGCAAGAATCAATTTTTCACTTATATGATGACTCGTCAGATTATGAGAGGAGGAAACATGCAACATCTGTAGCACTGAATGTTGCAGTAAACATGCTAGCAATGACTGGTACTGACAGATTTATTTACTCCAACCTTAATAATGTCCATGGCCAAAATAGGAGCTAAGGTTACCTTATGTTAAAAGTTACATAATTTCATATAATATACATTGTAATTACTTGTATGTTGTCAGTTTAACCTTGTCACTGCTGGAGGCAACAGCAGAGTCTCAATGAGTTATTACCCGTTATTAGACTAAATAAATATTTCAATTAAAATTAACTTTAAATAAAGTTTCCTAAACAAACAAATTTCAATTAAAGTAAAATTTCAAATAATGTTCAAGAATTCCAAGAATTCCAAGAACCGCTGTCAAAGACCTCACTCATGGCACTACCTCCTGCATTCATTCCAAGAACCGCTGTCAAAGATCAAACTCATGGCACTACCTCCTACATTCATTCCAAGAACCGCTGTCAAAGACCTCACTCATGGCACTACCTCCTACATTCATTCCAAGAACCCTAGCTTCCTGAATGTGTCTGTATACATACACACAGCATATGCTATGTATACATTACAGTCCACGCGCTCAGACACCAGGACACACACGTATACGCATTGTATACACAAAGTACGGTATGCGCAGTTATATAGGTAGAAGGGTGTTTATCATGCCCAGTAGTCCGCAGATCATTGACTAGCTGTCCACGACTTCCTAGTTGTATACTATTCGATCTACAAAATCATCTTCCTGGTCTACTATAGTAAATAGGAATGCGAATTCTAAGAAAATTATGTTCTACTGATAACAGTGTGACTATGAATGTTTAATGTTCTGCTGCTACGGCACAAGTGCTTCCTTGATAATAATGAAAACAATTAACATTGCAATGGACTATCAGGATGTACATTGTACATACGTAAATACAGTAAGTATGTGTTGTCCCAAGGCTATCCTGTATGAATGAAACGGAATAACTACCGTATGATAAAAAATATCACCAGCCTTTGTAACTTGTAGTCAATGGATAAAGTTTGCTTTTCTGATACACTGATATATGTAACTTTATTTTATAGTTTTTGAATCAGGGTTTAGAGTTGCTTTCAAGATTCTTTCATTTATATCATGACTTGTCAGATTATGAAAGGAGGAAACATGCAACATCTGTAGCACTAAATGTTGCAGTAAACCTGCTAGCAATGACTGGTACTGACAGATGTATTTACTCCAACCGTAATAATGTTCATCATGTACATGGCCAAAATAGGAGCTAAGGTTACATTATGTTAAAAGTTACATCATTTCATATAATATACATTCCAACACTACAAAAGATACTGCAAACTGTTCTTAATTTGACATGTGCATACCTTATATATTTGAGAAGAATTCTGGAATCAAACTTAAAATTTCAGCAATAGAAAATATTCTACAAACTTTTGATTAATAAATTCAGCATTGAACATATACATGTTAACAGTCCCAAAATCTAATATAAAGTCCAGTGTCTACCACCATGACCTGTGACCTGAAACTTTTGGTAAATTGATTGACCTGCTGAATAAGCAATAATTTCCTGATGCTTACGGCTGCCAAAAGCTCAAACCTTCACATTCCTGCACTGGTCAACGTTAGACACACACAATGAAATCAGTTTTACTTTTTTTGTTTACTTCTTGAACAAAAACATAAAGTCAACATACTGACACAATCGAAATAACATCAAGCATGGTATCATATGAATTCCAGGAATATTCTATAAGCATTGCCATGACCTCTTGACCTGTATATATTATATACCTGGCAAGGTACCTGTATTAATCGGTGGTTTACATCACGGCAGGGTCAGTACAGTTTACTGTTTGCTTTTCATGACTAGCTCTTGTCATGGAGCCAAGAAGGTTCATCACCGATCCACCGACCTCGGTTAACCCAGTCAACATCGAATCAGATACTAGCACCTGCACTGATGTATACACTGACGAGTCCTTGCCACTCTCAATGAAAACTGACACATTGCTACGTATAAATGAAAACTGACATCAGAAATAGTAAAACATTCATACGACTACATTCTACACAGAAACTGCATCATTCTACATAAAGTGACTAAACATATAAATTCTGCATTATTCACTCTACACAGAAACTGCATCATTCTACATAAAGTGACTAAACATATAAATTCTGCATTATTCACCCTACACTGCATCATTCTACATAAGCGTAAGTGACTGAAAATGTAAATTCTGCATATTGACTCTAAACATTATCTGCATACATAGATTAAGTGACTGAAAATGTAAATTCTGCACCATTCACTCTACAAATAATCTGCATTATTGCATGACAATACATAGAGTAAGTGATTGAAAATGTAAATAGTTGCATCATTTACCATGTGCAATTGTGCATAGTGCTCCTATGCATAGAGCATTCTATAATTTTCCCTCAGCCAATTTCTACAACTACACTTGTAAAGCATAAGATGCAAGGAAATTACACCACACATCAATACAAGAATCTAATATCATAAATGGTTTGCCATCGTATCCTGGGTTAATGTGAACTGTGTACATAATGAAATCACAATGTGACATGTTTCTGACAAGTTCCGACAATGACACCACCAGTCCAAGATGATGGAAATCACTGTGCACTCCCCCACACAAGTCTATTCCAGAAGATGCTAAACAGCTAAAGTCACGAATCTAAATATCTACCAATAATCACAAACCTGCAACGCGAGACCATCAACACTACGTGTGACCATAATCAATAAAAACAACAACAGCAATAATTACAATAACAACAACAACCACAACAACACGGACAGTTTTTCAACAGAAATATCCACTTACCTGGCCCCATGATTTCAGGTATAAACATACTGTAATTATCTCCGCACACGCCTGGCCTTACTATTAAATTATCATTCACCTGCCGCTGAGCTTAACCCACAGTGTGGGGGCAGTGGAATGGGGCGTGGGTCGGGGTGTGTGGGTGTGGGCAAGTGAGACAGGTGTGCAATGCCAATGACCCCAATATTTGCAGGAGGGAGGTGGAAAGGGGGGGCGGGGGAGTTGCTAAAGAGATTGCTCACCCTTGGGCCCTGCAGTTCAATCGTCATCTGGAGTGGATTTCTGCAGGCCCTGGATAATCTCGAGCACGCCCCCACCGGTATGTGTCGGCGGAGGGGGACTACACTGGTGCTGCTGGTCAGTTGCCGCTTGCGAAGTATCTCCGTCCTCAGCTGTTGCTGGAACGCAGGGGATCTGCAAAAACATAAATATTTTCGTAATCCGTTTTCGCGGTAGCGTTTCCCATAGTATGAGCTTCCTAAATAGATTCCTGCTTATTTAGATTCTTCCAATGAATTGGTGATATTTACTACTGACCATAATCTACTTTTTATATGTGCATCATATGGTCAGATGGAAAGTCCCAAAGGAATCTAGAGCTGCCTTTCAGCAAGCATACTGAGATATTGCACATCATGTATAATAGTAATAGCCAAAGACAAATATAGTATAATGAGTTCCTTACTTCCTATTAAAAAAATTATAAAAATTATAAAATATGATAATTTTATTATTAAAAAAAATAATTGTTAACCCTCTTACTTGTTAACTCTTAGTCTTACTAAATCAAATTCACTGCTCTTCAATTAAATGGCATATCCAATTATCTTCAGCAGCAGTGAACAGAGAAAAGGTTAATCAAACTTAAAAGTCTAGAGCTTTTAAACTTAAGCAGGGTTCGCAATTAACACTTGCCCGTGCCATTTCTCACAATGCTAAAGATATCCTAAGGGCGTGTAGGAATTCATGTCTTTTGTAAACATTTGTATATTTTGGATCATTAATCGGGCGATTGCGTTTTAAAGTTCGTTATTATCCCTGCTTAGGTATTTTAATTTTTACAATACCGTAGATGCATGTGAAAATAAGAGAATAAAAGTATGTTTTGTTCTGATGTGCCTCCCCCTGAAATCTGAGACTGAGGATCAATTGCATTGATCAATGCTAAGAATGCAAACCAAATTTATTACAACAATAATCTATTATGACATCCACATACTGTAGTTTTTGTATGTTCTCTTGTCACTCTATGCAAATTTTGAGAACAAACTTGTCTATCTGGTGGTCATACTGTATATACCACAGTGCACATGATATAGAGAGACATACCTTTCATTATGAGAAAGAGACATATTACCCGGTATAAACACAATCTCTGAATTAGAAACATGGAAAAAGTAAAATTCTAAATGAAAGGGAAAATACAATCTTAACTAACCTGCTCATCAATATTTCTGGGAAAAACTGGAGAGTTATAAATATGCTGAACTTACTAAGATACTATAAACAGCTGATATGCCAAATCTATATATAGAACTGACACAAGCATATATATAACACAAATAGTATTGCTCGTCACAATGAAACATGGTATTGATATGAAGCTGGAAATCAATACTCTCAAAGCTAACACCAACATTATGGACACGATTACTATTAAATCTAAAATAAATTCAGGGAAATTACTATATTTAATGAACAGGGGTAACTGTAATCACCAACTTATTAAATATTATTAAACTCATTAAAAGCCTTATTTGAGAAAGTTTGCAATGCTCAAAGCATGTTCTAGTTCAATGTCATAACTTCAACATATAGTTGCAAAACTTGGCTAACAGCCACTCCCAGCAAGATTGTTTTTCTGTTGCTGTCATTAAAGGACCCTGAGTCATGATAACACAGGCAGAAGGGGATTCCCCTTGGCCCAACAGGCCTTGAGTGCATGCACAGTTCAACCAAACTGAGAGGATCCCAGGTGTGCCCTGGTTAATCATAGCCACAAGGCTGTCTGAGCTTGGCAGACCAATATACAGTCAGATTGTTACAACAAACTAGGGGGTAAATAGGTCAGTCAGCTGATTGCCAAAACAAAGTGGTGTGGAGGTTTGGGGAGAATAACAGTAATCTGTAGTGGAATTTGAGGAAGGTGTTCATGGTGATTTATGAAGTATTACTCTTTATCTATGAAAGGAACTAATATACGTTTCTCTCTCCCCCCACCCACCCCCTTCCCTACCCCCACCCATGCTTCCTATAAGCAATTACATTTATATTTCAGACATATCTTAACATTTGCAATGAGGAAGGTTTCTTTCATAAGATACATAGATCTTATCTATTCTCATGATAAAACAACACAGCTACTGATCTAGGTGGGTTAGACAGTTGGATGAATATCTTGGAATTGTTTTTGTTTCAAATATAAATTGTTAAATTTAAATTGGGCAATTAAAGTCAAAATAATTAAATACTGATATACAACTAATGAATTCACAATGAGTTTAGTTGATTACTACTAATACTAGTACATCATAATGTGCTTTAACCCTCTCCCTGCTGGATTAGACGCAGACACTGCTGTTTAGGGCATCTCCAGTTGCCTCCAGCGTGTATAGAGAGTTAAATAAGCATGCACATAACCAAGCTTTAACAAGAACAAAGAGCCCTAGATGTTTCCAAAAGGTGACTATACCTTGATAGACTTGGATCAAACACATCACGACCAACACACAATTCCATCTCAAATCCAAGTCTTTGTCAGATAAAAGTGATATTGCTCATCTTCACATCAAGACTAACCAGGACACATTGTCTTTGTTCATTGGCATTGACTTTAACCTATTACACACTATGCAATGGCAAAGATGAGTCAACGACGTACAGCTAGGTACAAAGTCTGTTACTGTGGAACTATCGATACAATCCAGCCATTCCCTGTGTCGGTGATCAGCTGGTGATTCATCAATATACTCATACTCAGTGAGACCAATACAATCTCCCCCCCCCCCCCCCTAT
>JAVCKZ010058334.1:0-16021 GCA_034780755.1 Lepetodrilus elevatus
GTAGTGGTAGTGGTAGTGGTAGTGGTAGTGGTAGTGGTAGTGGTAGTGGTAGTGGTAGTGGTAGTGGTAGTGGTGGTGGTGGTGGTGGTGGTGGTGGTGGTTGTGGTTGTGGTGGTACTGGTCGTGGTGGTGGTGGTGGTGGAAGTAGTGTCATCATGATACAAAAACATTATAATTAGTATTATTAGTTATCCCCGAATTACCATTACTACTACGTCGACGACTAAACCACTATACCACCACTACTAATAATAATCATAATACTATTCTACCACTACTACTACTACCAGTGCACCACTACTACCACTACTACTACTATTACTACTACTACTACTACTACTACTGCTGCTGCTGCTACTACTATTAATAATACTACAAATACTATCCTACGACTAATACTACTACTGCTACTACTACTACTATCCCTACTACTATTTATAGTATTTATACTACTATTTATAGTATTTATACTATTTATACATATATTATAACTCAGTACTATGTCACGCTATATATGAATTAGCTCATTGTTCTGGGTAGGATACGCCAATTTGATCGTGGAAAGTCTGCAGGCAAGTGATGGGAACTCAAAGTCAAACGGAAAGACAATGGAGTTGATAACTAGCAAGTAAGTAAGATGGCCCATCTGTCAAGTCCATATGAATACAGTAAATAAATAAATAAATAAATAGTCAATTTATAAAGTGAATGACTGCATGCAAATGAATGGTCGAAGCGATAACTGCTACTTAAATCATGGCTGCCTATTGCCAACCGTGCTTTATATGCCCCAAATTGAGACCTTGAACTACTTTCAAGTAAGATATTTTGTAAATATATTTGCCTCCAGTGGCAATGGGTAGCCACGATTTAACAGTTGATTAAAGTAATAACTGTTACAGTCTTATTTATGTAAAATAAATGTGCATGTAGTCAGGGGGTATACTATTGTCCGTGTTATTTTCAATCGCATGTTGGAATCTAGTATATATATATATATATTATCAATAATTTATAATATAGATATTACATAACTAACCAAAGTATGGCATACTAAACGTCGACCAAATTCACATGAATGTTGTTTTCACTAGGCTGTTTAGTTTCGGATCTTATTTTAATGAGACTGATATTTTATTAATCTGCATAGATATTCTACAGCTCTTCCAGTCATGGTGTAATTACCATACAATCGACAGCAGTTCGCGTCCGTGGTGCGCCATCTCCCCTAGGGATGGGTTCGCTTACTACAATATTACCCTTCCCATCATTCCCCACATAGATGCGGCAGGCAAATTTACACCCTGTCGGCAGAGTGAGTTGTCTCCCCTTGTGTAGACGTTGTCAAAACGTCCAAAATGGCGAAATGTTCGCTGTAGAAGTTCGGGAGCGATATCTAAACTAAGTTTGGGATTGAATGTCAAACAGGCCCTAATCAGATGAAAACCCGTGTAGCCATTCAAAAGAAAAGATTGTTGTTTTGACATCCGTGTATGGAACCAGTGAAAGTACCAACTTATATGAGGTGATGACGAGACTCGCGAAATATGTGTTGTTGTGAGTGAAAAGTAGGCGGAGCTTAGGGCGAATTTGATTGGACTACGAGTACCGACCGCAGCGCTTTGATCTCGGTTTGCCCAGAAAATGATACGTTTGCGGCCAAGGGACCATACATAGGAATCGGAGTTAGGTCACGCGGGCTAGTCAAGATGGTGGTGCGCATAAAGTTGTCACCATAGCGGGTACAATATATATAAGAAAAAGAGAAACCCTTGAACTTGTATAGACCAATCACATTTTTTTTAACACATCCATCCTTTCGTTCGCCGGTTTTACTCACTCTCGAGATTACACCTGACATGTCATGACCTCCTGGTGAAACACGAGGTGTTCTATTGGGAAGATCATCACTTCACCCTCACCTTAGGGTTGATCGAATAACGAATCGAATATTACCTGTAACTGTGTATGTTGCAGATGCAAGACAGCTGATGCAGAGTTTATTGTTACCAAAAATGTGATAGAAGTCAACAGCAATGGGAAAACTGCAACTGTCGAGGTCAACGTCTTCAAGTTCACCACCAGTAATCAGGTGGCCTACATTGCTAAGGTGAAGATTTGCAAGGCTGCGGACGACGTGGATTGCAAAACGGTAATATATTACTAAAACGCTGAACTTTATAGTGAGAAAATAGCGCTGTTCGTTTTACCACCGATTGACCCCCATAACCCCGCAAACGTGCTAGATTTGCCCCGTAATTCCACATTCTCAGCCGCCGACAAGCGCCTGCTTTGCCGCTATCGAAAGACCGGCTAACACGCGGCTTATTGGCTTATGTGGGTAATAAATTGAGCAAATCGAGCGCGTAGGGGTCAAGCCGTTGCCGATTTGTGGCAAAACGAACAGCCCTAACATATATTTTTAATAATTAAAATAAGCATAAAACCAGGGACGGTATTCTCGAAACTTCGTAAGTAATATAAGAGGTTATATATGCCTAACTGGTTTTCTGCTTATGTTAATATGTGAAGAGATCTTCTTTCACTAAGACGCTCTTAGGATGGAATGACAATAGTTGGGAAGAGAACTCTCTTAGTTGTACCGACTACTATTTGATAAAAGTGAATACGTACTGCTGGAATACTGTAAGCACCGGCCAACAGGAAACCCATCCTCAGTTTCTAAACATGTCCCCGTTGCTCAGAACAGCAGCTACAATTGATTGTAAGTCAAATGTTAGATACCCACCTCAAATAATAATACTATTATTAATAATAATAGGCCACTTATAATGAGCCAACTCCACCCCCTAAGGCATGCTCTAAGCACCGCGGTCAATGGATCAGTGTACTCAGTGTTCCTTCTCGACTTCCTGGGGAGTATACAACCCAATCTCCCAATGCATGTCAGGTTGCACGAATCATTTTTATTAGTATCATATTTTTCAAGTATTGCAGCAATACAAGTCCTTCATGCAAGGGACTTACACTTGTATAGCCGGTCCCTAAAAATTGACTTTACAACCATATTATACATATTAGAATGCGCCGGATTCCGGATCTTTAATGGAATGTAATGATCCGGTGTGTTTTCAGCAATCGTGTCCGGCTACCACGTCACCCACGAAAACCAGACGTCGGAGAGAGTCTGGAATCGAGAAGACGATAGAGACACGGGTATCCGTTGTTGATCCGTCAGCCCAACCGTCGGTTCAAACATCCACAGGTAGGGTTCATCCGGCTTGATAATCAATGCATATGCCATGCATGACACAGTGTATATTGTGTGATATAATGAATTTGAACATGGATGCTATAGTAAACATAACAGTGAAATGACATGTTGTTTGGAGTGCGGTTGTCCGATAACGGATTTTCTCATTCGATTTGTTATCGTGGTGAATACTCCGCTTCTACAACGAGGATGATATAAACGAAAACACCCCTAGATGCAAGTACCGATGTTATAAAGTGCTGCTATCATCATCGATTTAGTTCATAGTTCACATTACAAACTTAGCTTATAGTAGGTTGTTCTCCGGCCGAAATCCAAATTACTGAGAAACGGTAATTAAGTTGTAATCATTTCATACTCGCTCACTGATGAATAGTAGGACACACTTAGTTTTTGAGTTTCGGTGGTGATATAGTGACTTGGGAAAGTGTGTCGATATCTTGCCATTTTTGTTTTAGATGAATGCAGCAATAAAGACCCATCGGGAAACAGTGAAAGCGGATGTCTACAGAAAAGGGAGATAATTGCTGTATTGGCTACAATGGGAGCGGCACTCCTAATTTTCGTGATCGCGTGCCTTGTTCTCACGTGGTGTTTGCTCCGGACTAGTCCGAAAGTAGTCGAAGTCCACCCTTCACAGTATCCTGCGGTCGTTCTGCCTCGGCTATCTCCGTCAAACCTTTGATGCTGAGAGCGAATATGCCTCGTTAATAGGCTGGCCTACTAACTATTGGTATTAAGGACCTATTTTATAAAAACGACAATTCTGCTTTACAAAACAAGTTAACACTTAAATTGGTATGAGTGTTTTATTTGCTGATACTTCTAATATTGGGCATATTACATTATGACATGATTATAGCATAATGCGATGCTATGCGCTCCTCTGAATATTATACACGAAATAGTGTCCTTTTTGTAAATATCTACATGTAAATATCTAACATTCTATAACAGCAAAATTATGTAAACACATAATATATTATTTTATGGCGGTACACTGTATATTAGTGTATATGCAAAGGAATTGGTGCAGAAGTCAATCCGGCTTGTCCGAACACCACCTGTGGTTGGAGGAATATTTAGTATCGTATTATTTTATTGAGGAAGGAATATTAACCAAATGTTTTTGGAGTCATTAACAGATAGCGTTTGTACATAAGTTAGTTATCATTTTTATAATATCTAAATACAATTATGTTTATGCATATTGCATTTCGGTCACAGTCAAAAGAAGGTTAGTGTCCTGTCACGTGTCCAGGTCACGACACCTAAGGCGGATGTTCAAGCATTAACCAGGACACCCTAGGTGAAAGTATCTTACGAGGATATTGGAATGGGGTCCGTTGCACAGATAAGAATAGTTGTAACTACAATATTGTCGTAAGTCAAATTTTCGGAACTTTGGGGTCCATGTTCACACTATATTTTACACCAAGCCTCAATAGTATTGTTAAACTAAATATATATAACTTACAGTATCATATAATCAACAAAAACTGAATGTAGACATATTTTCCTAAATTTACGTGCGTTTATGTTGCAACATTTCACAGAGTTGCATTTAATGCCATTATCAATATGAGTTATGTTCGGGACAATTCGTTATGGTCGGAACAGAAAAGTTGTTAAGTTGTGCAAGGAAACCATGACACCAGTTAGTTTTGGCTGTGACGTGAAAAGCATGTTTTGTGTCTAAGGAAATATGTCCTTTTTTCTCTCTGTGTGACAGCTCTGAGAATGTTGCGTTACCCGTCAGGAAACATTTTGACAAGGCATGCAGTTACACGCATTCTCATCAAAATTTGCACAGGTTAGGGTCAGAAGTCATTCTATCTTGACTAATAGACATTTAACTATAATCTAATGTGTTTGGGGTTTTCATTTTACGGCCCTGTATTTTACTATTTAAATTGTCCGTATTTTTAAACAAAATACATTTTGGCTGAAAATGACCATTTTGATTTAATGATCATATCTTAGTATATCCTTAGCTAATTGCTCTTGATGTCTTCTCCTGTCCTTCGTGTATTAGTATTGCTTACTTTAAATAACATTTTGAACACTGAAAATAAAAAATAGCTACTTCAAATTAGACTAAATGTGAATGTCACTTGCGTCTACAGGCTACAGCCGGGAGTACAGATTTCAGCATAACTTTTGCACTGGGTAGCCATTTTGTGTGACATTTTGTTTGCCATCGTATCAACTATTGTACTCAGTTCTTCATGGAAGAAATAGAAGAACTTAGAAGAGTTATCGGAAACCGGATAAAAGAAATTGGTAATGGTGACGATCCACGGGAGATGAATTTCAATCTTTTCAAAATGTTCAGAGACTACTTTCATGAAAAGCTATCCACTCAGAAGAGAGAAATCATAACGGGAAGCGAATAGATTTAAACAGCAGTTGCGAGGTAGCAAAACGAGAAGCCGTTCCAGATCCAGTAACAAGGCAACAAAGTACATTTACTATGCAATTCTGAAATTAGAGAGCACGTGGGAAGTTGGCAGGATAGTTTATTGGCAATAAAAAAAAATTGTTGTAATTAATAAACTTTTTTTTGTTGTAATTAATTAACTAATTTTATGAATTTGTTTTCTGTTGAACATAATGTCAATGTAATGAGTTAATTCACTGTCTTTATTTTATTAATGTTCATGCATTTTTAGTTTATTTCTTTCTCACTTACTTTCACCGGACACAAGTTTTCCCTTTTCTGTAGAATGACCCATATACAAGGTAAAGTAGGCCTTCTTCTTTCGAGTGAAAAAGACGTTGCACAAACTTATATAGCTTTGCGGATCTACAGGAACCTTGCTCTCGCTGTAAAGTTGGCGTCTATGTTGATTAATGCGACATTTCCCCGTTGTTTTACACACATATCGCTTGGGAAAACTGGTACACACATACCATTGCCACGTATGCTCTTAAAAAAACAGCCGTTAAAACAAAGAACTTTATTCTTAATCCCAAAGGCAGCCGCAGTGGAGTTACTTTGCTTGATGTGTTTTACTTTAATGTGATTGCGTTCGGAGTTTAGCCAACTTCCCTCTGATGCATATAGCAGTGTTGTGGGTACTATTACTCTGTGGATCGCCAATAACAAAGAGGACTACGTTCTAGTAACCCAGAAGAGAGATTAATCTTGCCTGGTATAAATATAGTAGCGGTTGCTTGTCTGCGGAAGCTAATTCTAATGAAGCAGAGTCCATATGTTGAGTGCTGGACGGTCGTATAGGGAACATGCATACCGGGGAAGTCTGTCTCCTGTCCAGTCACCTCGGTGTACTGATTTCACACACACGCCAGTTAAGTCCAGCTGAGTTTGTCGATCTCGGATTAGATTCCCAGGAGAATGGCTGTTGTCTACATACAGATGGAATCCCAGACCGTGGTTCCTGGAAATGTCTTCACATGTTGAAGTACTAGGTGGAGCGTGTGGATTCTACTGCAGTTATATAACACCACCACTGTAAACTGGTGGTGAGTTGGTGAGCGTGGGTGGCGTGTAATCCATCCTAAATCCAGTTCCTTTAATCGTACATGTACCAACATGTTCAGGTTTGTGAGGAATGACATGTATGTATTAATTATAATGCTGATGATGATGCTGATGATGAGCTCTAGAAAGTCTGATTTATACAGTACTTTATTAATAAAGGTGTCTAGACTTGCGACTCAAATGTTGGCACTTGTAGGTACGTGCTGTTGCATGGTAAACATGACCAGCAAGATGAAAGTTGTAATGTGCATGCATGTACATGTAGATGTTCCTTTAAGATCGGTAAGGCGGGTACTAGTATATCGTATTAATTAACTGATTAACTACTTCTACCGTCGGCGTTGCTCTCCAGGAATTACCAACGACTCAACCTGCTGGACGCCGCTTGAGACACACAGAAAGAAAGATAGAGAGAGAAAAATAGAGAGAGAGAAATAGAGAGAAGGAAATAGAGAGAGAGCGAGAGAGAGATCGAGAGAGAGAGAGGAGGGTAAGGAAAAGAGAGAGTGATAGGTAAGAGGGAAGAGGAGAATTTTAGACGGCTGATAATTGCGGTAAATACTTATTTATGGCGTCTTAACATGCTTTAAAACAATAGTCTCTGTGGTAGATGTCGTGTTCAGACCACACATATAACACTGAATGCATGCCAACGTGTAGTATTTCAAATGTGTGCGGTCTATCAGCATCAGCAAGATGCCTAAACCGTATTCAAACGCTGGTTATTTCTATGGAGAACACATGATTGGAAACAACTTTAGAAACATTTTATATTCAGTACACCACGTGTGTTAGCAAAAGCAATCTGAAATTGCGTGATGTTCGCTTATCGTGAGGCTGATGACCACCCACACCAAGCTACAACAAGGTTCACTTAATCATCCAGCTACTGTGGTGGCTATCAAGGAAAGTACTCCGTCCTCATTAACCAGAAATTCCAAATCAGCACTGGACCCGAGATAAAGCCAAAACAAAATCAATACTTGGAGCAGTACATACATATGTTCACTGCAGCTATGCGGATATATTTCACATTATTACGCAACACTAGATATATAGCTAATGTTCTGTCAAGACGTGAATTCGACGGCACAATAATGCAATACCATGTAGATCATTTTGATCCAAACGTAAACGCCAGTTTTATTACGGTATCAGATGTAGAGAAAAGCATTAGTACCAGAGTTCTCATTAAGATGGTAATGGATCTAATGATGTACCAGTTAGCCCACAATTAATATGGAAATTAACTACAGAAATAGCTCAAAACGGCTTTGCATCCGGTCAAGGAAATAGGTCAAAAGTGGTTTAAGTAACACAATTTCTAACATACATATTGATAGATAAATCAGTACGACGGTGAAATGACCGCAACGAGGTGAGGCAAGTATAGGCCATCCTCTGACATCCATGCCCAATGGTCGCCGGCGGATGTCAGGAGCACTGGGTAGCCGTATCAGAGGATGTGTACACGTATGCCGGACCTGACCCAGAGACGACGAAACTTTTTGACTACGATTTCCTTCTCAAGTTATATTGGGATTTGCAAACCAAATTTTGAATCGAGCATGAAATCGTGCTCAAAACGTTTTCGTAATCTCTCAGCCTGATCAGTGAGGCTCGGTGAAGAGTTCTCCATTTGTTTTGTAGTATTCATGAACACCAGAGTCTCGCGGGGACTTAACCTATGGCTGCAATGTAGGTGAAAGTTTACAATTACTTAAGCCAATTTAACACCATTTGGAATTACAGGTCTAGACGCACCCTGGTGTAACTTTGGCCTTCACGTAGCGGCTAGTTTCCATTAATATATATATATATATATAAGTACCGACCATGACTTTCGTTATCGGTGTCATATACATAATACCATGTTTTGCATCATAGCGAGCAATATTTGAATACCGCTATTTCAGTGTCTAGATGGCATATTCATGACATATGTGTGTGTTGATATAGAAATTATGATATTATTATTCTAAGAATGAACCAAACTGTCATTGAAATCATAAGATCCCAGTTCAATTACCAAAACAATATGATATCCCTTTGTGTTATAATCAATATGATATAAATATATATATATAAAATATATATATAATACTATTCAGGAATATTCGCTTATAAATCTGATTATAAGGCCTACATGTATGCCCTTGTCATTTGTATTTAAGATTCCCCAAAATAATCTGAATAATTGCAAATATGCACATATAATTCTCTAAAGAATACTAAGCTTCACTGGAACCAAGGCTGTTGTGAATACTTCAAGCCAGTGTCCATGGTGTCTGAAATAGGATAATATAATCAGGTTTCACAATATTAGCTGGAATACTTCAAGTGAACCAGTGACCTTCCAATCTCCGGTGTCCTATGAGTGTAGCTTGACAAGTCTCTGACGCCTTCAAAGAACGGACTTAGGTTCTCCTCACACGATGCAGACGAGTGCTTGGAGACAAACTCAACATCAAAGACAAACGTTACATAGAGATGGGTGTATAATACTGTATATATACCATGCAAGTCTGTGGTTTTGTACGCACGAACATGAATGCGCATGTGAATGATACCAGTGTGTTTTGTCCTAGATGTCATAAGTGTGTCGTATTTTGATAACAAAGTCATATTACCATTGATTCAAGTCACCATTCTATCTTAATTGCTGTAGTGTTGTCGACAAATTTAGAAGAACCTGAAAACAAAATGGACTCTAGACTAAACCTAACAGATGAAATGTGTCTTCTTTGCTAGGAACTAAACAGTGCAGCAATACCAAAGATAGTCCATACATTATGCATAATCTTCTAGCGTGCTGAAAATTGGCAGCTTTGGTTGTATGTTCCCCGGGGAGTTGAGAAGTTCAATTGAGTGCACAGTGATGCATTGACCGGAGGAATACCATGTCGATGGGCGTTGCTGAGAAACACGTTGGAAACTTGGTAGTGAGGCACCTTAAGTGCACCATAATTATATTGTTATTATTATTAATAGTAGTAGTAGTTGTTGTAGTAGTAATAGTAGTAGTCGTCTTAATGTTGTTGTTATTATTGTTAACAATTATTCATATTGTACTAATTATCATTAGTATCATTATTAGTAGTAGTATTAGTAGTAGTATCCGCAGCAGCAGCAGCAGCAGTAGTAGTAGTAGTAGTAGTAGTAGTAGTAGTAGTAGTAGTACTAGTAGTAGTAGTAGTAGTAGTAGTATTATACTAGTAGTAATAGCAGTAGTTTTAATGTTATTGCTATTATTATTAGTATTAACATCATAATCATTTATTATCATTTATCATATCATATCATATCATATCATATCATATCATTATTATCATCATCATCATCGTCATCAGCATCATCATCAATGGTGGACAATTCTGAAACCCGCGTATACCTTTACTCAAGCCAGCAAAGGAAGACGTCCATCAGAGGCGACAAATCAGTGGCCAGCTCATTGAGGTCGTTACAATGAGGTCGGTCTACTGCTGCCAGAGCGGTCCAGGTGGTATTAACACTACACAGACACTAAGTAACTGACTTCATCCGTCTAATGGATGGTCAAGTAGACCTGCTGTGCATCCGTCTATAGCATTGCCTTGTCGTCCACCAGGAGATCTCTAGTATGTTCTCACTATGGCTCAGGCTGAATCTACTTGCAATTGCTTGATTATGTAAAACGCTGTCCGTATACATTTATTATTCGTTAAGTTCATCAACAGCTGAGTATTCTTTATCCTTTAATCATCTCCCTGATGGATTAGGTACATGCTCTGCTCTTTGGGGCATCCCCGGTTGCCATCAGTATGGAGAGAGTTAATTAGCGACATTCATAGTTACCTATATAAACTAGCATTGGCAAACAGATATGCCTACTTGAACTAACATATAGTTCGCTATGTGAACTAACCTAGATCCCTACATGTATTGTGAATTCGTTTAATGGAGTTATTTACAGTAATGTACATTTGCATTCGAATATAATTTCTCCACGTGTAGGATTTGGAACCATTAGACATTGATGATATTTGAAACTTTGAAACACGTACAGCATGCCGACTATGAAACAGAGCTCTAGCACGTTAACTCGCTTATAGGATATCCTAATGAGACAGACTATAGGATATCCTAATGAGACAGACTATAGGATATTCTAATGAGACAGACTATAGGATATCCTAATGAGACAGACATGTACATCTCTAGGACAATGAATACAATTAGTCGTCTCACGTTGTTCAAATGTCAATAATCAGAATACGTCCATACGTTGTGGTAGTGATAGCCAGACAGACATGACACTAATCAACACGTGCCTCCGGAAGTAATTGAGTTATAGCCCGCTCATATACACTGACATGGAATGTCCTCTTTTAAAAGACACGCAATCACTGGCAAACGTATATTACCTCAAAGTATTACCTAACGTAATACCTCAAACGTATATTACCTCAAAGTCAAACGTATATTACCTCAAATTATATGTACATTCAACTTTCAATTTGTCTACATGTATGTATTGGGCAACAAGCTATACTTTCCGCGTAACTGATTTTCAATATTTTTATAATTTTTCAAGTTTTGTATTGAAATAAACAAACAAAAGACAATAATATCCTCTAGATCTATATGTCAATAAACCTTGATTGTATGCATTGAAGAGTTATCTACAGTTTCATCAGTTTGTCCGCTCAACGGGCGTTGATATCACGACTACAGCTGAGCCTGTATGAGACTAGGGCAATGCCGTCCACGAGCGGACGCTATTGATACCACGGTCTCGTGTGTATGGCACCAGTGCAATGTCATTGACTACTGTCCGGCTATAAAATATGTGCTGTCCCTTCCAGTGGCCTGGGAACGCCGTAGTGATGAATTCCCTGTACCAATGGTTCAAGGACATCGCCAAAATATTCCAATCAATTCTTGCTATCATCACACGGCATTTATTAATAATTCATTCTTTCCACATCTAATCCATAGCGATTTTATTTTAAGTTCAGTACGGTTTAACTATAGAAAATTAAATTGAACTTTAAAACTTTAGTTTAATGGGAATACTGTATAAAACATGCATTGTGCTATTACATTATTGAAGGTTATGGCATCGTTTGAATGCCGGTTTTTTTTTTCCAGTCCTGTAGTCAATAACGGGATGATATCACGAAATTGGAATACACTTTAGTCGTACCTCGGGGATTGGTGTGTAATTCTTGTCATTGATCACAACCAGAATAACGTTAAATATTTTAGAATGTTCATAACGCGTGATCCAGCTTCAATTTACAGCATCGAGATTTGAAAAACGAAAGATCAAATGTTCGTCCTTCGTGTTAATGCATGCGCATGCTGGATCCGATTTCGAAATACTCTTGCCAAAACTATATATTATGAATGGGAGTTGATCATGTGATTATGGAACATTCACATCAAATCTAATCTGTGTCATGCGAACGTATTTTCAGCGAAACCTATTTGTAGGTCCAATATATAAGAGAATATCTTTAGATATAAAATGATGCTATAACAACAGGTTCCTATAAGTAACATATTTCAATACTGACGTCAAATGGAATAACTTCTAACAATTGTAATTCATTGGGAAAAGCGTCAGCAAATTTTGAAACAAATCTAAGGAAAAGAGAGACAACGTGAATGACCCTATATACTAGTAATACAAAGAGTTCCACGTAAAGCTTTTTATCGATATTAGAACTTTTACTGAACAAAGTTACTGAAGATTCATGGGAGCATGTGCTTTTCCACGCTAATTGATAGTCATTTTACTTTTTAAAGGTTGGAAAACATGAGCTTGATCGAGTAGATGTTGGTGGGTTTTGTGTGTGTAATGTTGGTGTGGTTTTACTTATCCCATCCACCTGTCGCCCGTATATGGTATACTCCGTAATGGGAATGGGAACTATAGCAAGACGTAATAGAGAAACACAATCTTGACATCGTGCCTGGGGTCGTTGAGATATGTATGCCAACGGTGTCCATTACAGTTTGCTGGCATCTAACTTCTCTATGTATGAGAATCGTTTGTCATATACAGCAATAATTCAACATTATCGATATACCGCCTATCTGTTATCATAAAATACTAGAACAACGCTAATTGCTTAATGGGTGCAATGCCAGGAGTTAGATATGTTCTAATGTTAGACAATGTAATTCTGGAGAAACACCTGTTGGCGACAAGTTACTAAAGCAGGCATTTTTCTCTTCCTTCCTTGTAATTGATCGATTCCTTGGCCGCGCTGCCGTCAAGTGCATATTGCCTATTGGTACCAATCATATATTAGCCATTGCTTGCGGGGAGCTAATTATAAAACAAGGTCGCAATGCCAATACATTCATATTTTTAAAACGGTAGATACCATGGCAGTTAAACGCTGCGCTCCCTCTGTGGTTAGAAGGTGATAAACTATGTAGTCATAAAATATACGGAGGTGAAAGTTGCCACCTCATTCAGAACATTGGCTCCTCTTTCGAAGTTTTATGGACCTCCGTGGTCACAGGTAATAGAACGAAATATTCAATACATTTTACTAGAGTATTTACAAAATGAATGCAAATGCGTACTGATCATATCATAACATGCACACATGCCCCTCAATGACTATGCCAGTGTATAGGTACACTGTACCGACATTAAAGCAACATCCACAATGCACAACCATACCACCATGTTAGGATAATGCTAGTGCCAGCATAATTAGTTTAGTATTCAAGGGGTCAATGTTTCCACCAAGCACCCATCGACTGACTATAAATGCTCCGGCTAATTCAAGTCCTGAAGCGAGTTCCACGTCAGAAAATGATAATGGCCACACATGTTCTTATACATATACCATTCATCTTACAAATGAGGCTGTAGTCTCTACTAAATTACGCCGCAATCGATACTTTTTATCGAAACAATGTCACCGACCATTGCTGAAAAGTGTAACACGCTGTGACAGAAGGCAACGTTATAGGATGAAATTCAAATTAGATACATGATACGTCAAGGGAATGGACATATTTTTTCCCCATCACACACAGTGATGTTTCAACACCAAGACTGGCATGGTGCAGCAAGCATACACGGATTGCACACGCCTACTCGCACACTGGAGTTAGGGGTGGGGTGGGGGTTGGGGTTGGTGGTGTGTCTGTGTGCGTGTGTGTGTGCGTGTGTGCGTGTGTGTGCGTGCGTGTGTGCGTGCGTGCGTGTGTGTGTGTGTGTGGTGTGTGTGTGTGTGTGTGTGTTTGTATAGAGAGTGTCAATCAGGTAATTCATCCTTACATTATGTGGATATAGTCCGCATTACTGTGTTATCAGAACAGAACAGTGACTTGGAGACAGGGAAATGTATACATATACTAGTAATATGAGTCAAGGGAGCATCCGCATGTCCAGATGTCACTGTATATCTGTATACATTATCACATTAATGTCAAATAGCGATTGGTCGTCAGTTCCTTCGACACTGATGGGCAAGCCTTGGACTAATATATGCGGAGGCATGTACACTGATCTATAGTTAGTCTGATCTCGCAGTCCATGGATATAGCATACAACTGGAGGGCCTGTCTTTATAATTATGAGTTAGGAATTGGCGAAACATAATCATTGAAAGTAGAGTCCTAACTTCATGACATTATATAATGTCGTTAGCAGCACCATCAGCAGTTGTTAAGAGTATGCTATGGCACGTCCATTATGGATCTAAATAAAGCTACTTTATATGTGACATAGATTTATCTGAACTGCAGGAGAATGCCCTCTAGTAGGAACTAACATATCTAGTTGTTCTGGAATTTCTAGAGATCTACCTACATAGTATTAGTTACACTCCGTCCAGCGTTAGCAGCGTTATAAACTACTAGTATATTATGTATACCTATTCCATCATATCGTTATTACTATAGCATATATAATATATCATTGTAATACAACCAGTGGAATAGGCTACAGTCAGTTCTAACAATTAGACTTACCTTTCTGGCGCGATATTGATAGGATGCGCTGTCGGTACTGTGTCAATATGCAGTTATCGTCCTTGGTCTGTCAGTATCAGCCTGTGCTCGCAGGTCTACTGCAACACTATGCGGGTCTAGTCCTGTCTTTAACTAACAAGTCGTAACATAAGTGAAAGAATCTTAAAAGCGGCTCTAAACCCCAATACAAACAAGCAAACAAGCAAAGGAACACCCCCACACAAGACCATTACTGTAGTCTATACACTTTGTTATTTCAAGCTATTTGATGTGTATACCCATCCTGATAATCTGACAATGATAACGTTAATAAACATATCGAAACGATTTTTTGGAAGGCTAAAATGAGTTGGCATTATCGCTGTGAACAAATTAACATATAAGTTTCCTCTATGGATATTCTAACCTAGAAGATCTTCCAAACATCTTCTCAATCAAACAACGTGACCCTTAATTGTCCTTGCCACTTTTAACTGTATCGGTTAGTTGTTCCTGTAGTGTTAGCGATGCACGTAGAGGTGAGTCGCACTAGTATAGCCTCACAAAGTCCATCACCAACGTAGATTTTAATTGATTTGATTACATTATTTATACGTTGTAATTACTTTATGCATATCTAGGTATATAAGTTTGTTCTCTGTAGGCACCTGTCAAAGGACTATGACGCTTGTTATAATATTACAATTGCCTATGGCATTGATAGCACGGGCCACAAATAGCAAGATAATGGACGAAATAGTTAGTACTAATTATAGTCAGGTGAGAAAATAGATGACCTAAGCTGGAGTAGATTACGACTAATGATACAGAGCTGAATATTGATTCTTCAAAAATGTCATCGTATGCTTCATAATAACAACATTGTAGACCGTTATTAGTTCTTGCTCATATCCTATCCGCTTTGTTGATCTAGACGAAAGACAGTTAATTATTCAAACCTACTAAGTCGATATGTGCAATGTGCGTTGTACATAATTCCGTATCTAACGCTAGCCCACGCTGGTTCCCCAATCTCCGGCCTGTTTCACTGGGAAATGTCAAAACCAGCCAACAACTACAATATGTCAGACCACCATTTTAGGCAATAACACACACAATTAACTACCTGAGCTTGCTGCCGCTAAATCCAAGTGATAGAGTCTGGGGAAATGTATATAACCAGTTGAGTAAACCATTCTGAACAGTCTGATTGGACTGTTATGTCACTGTTATAATGAATATTTAGTGTGTGTGTGTGTGTGTGTGTGTGTGTGTGTGTATGTGTGTGTGTGTGTGTGTGTGTGTGTGTATGTGTGTGTGTG
>JAVCKZ010058345.1:0-16014 GCA_034780755.1 Lepetodrilus elevatus
AGAGATAAAGAGAGAGATAGAGAGAGAGAGAGAGAGAGAGAGAGAGAGAGAGAGAGAGAGAGAGAGACAGACAGAGAGAGAGAGAGAGAGAGACAGACAGAGAGAGAGAGAGATAGAGAGAGAGAGAGTGAATACCATGCAGCATGACTTATTATGAATGATGATACATGTATTATTATCTATCTACCTAGCTGTTTATACCTTATTGTCATCTAAATATTCTTGTTCAAGACATCTAACAAGGCAAGTCTAGATTTCTAGGGAATAAGGTATAAAAGGGAATATGTTTCAGTGACTTCTTTTATATTGGTGATGTGCATATACCAGACAATTTTACATCGATAATCGAGGTCAACTAATCCATTGTGTAACGATATATTATCGACTAATGTATACTACCGCACTATAGTCAATAACGAAATGTATCAATAAGTTACACATATGCTTCACATCTAAGAGTGCAGCCTATTGTACACATTTAAGTTGTAGCTATGTTTAAATAATGAATTTGAAGACATTGGCTTGCAAGACATTTAATAGTTTAGTGTGTTCTATTTTACTTTGACCTAACTACTAATGTAATTAGAATTGCTTTAGCAGTCATTATTCAAATTGCCTTCAAGTATACGTATTACGTAAGATCAAATCAATTACTGAATTACCATAGTATCTATTAATGATTACCGATAATCTTTCCTTGCGGTCGATACTTATCTACATGGAAGTTTTATCGATCAACATACCGATATTTTGTATTTTCGATGCATAGAATGTCACATATCATCCGTCAAGTGATCTGACAAACCAAAGGACGAGTTCTCTCCAGGAATGATAGCTGTTATAGGACTTAATCAAGCATCGAACATACCATTCCCCGGAAAGATATGTTCTTATAGGATATAATTCAAGCATGCATGATAATAGAGAGCTCTATGCATTCCTTCATGGTTAAGATACACCTCTATACTAGTTATACACGTCTTTGGAAGCCAGGTGTCAAACACGCTATAAATCTACTCTTACTTCAAGAGTACATCGAAGGTGGCACGGCACACAGAGTACTATAAATAAGGGACTTCTTAACACATTCAATTGGTTTGGATATATAGGTCAAACTATTTCCGTGTGTGGGTTCTGTTCGACTGCTGACCGTGAGACGTATCGTCCCACTACATACCTTCTTCATTCATGCTTCAACGAGTGGAGTTGTTCCCGTACGACGTGGCGGCAACCTGTGTTTGGTTCCTGAAGGGCTTTCATCACGGCAAATAGTCCGCACACTGAAGCACTTCTTTCTACTACTTGTATGACTTGTGTGTTAATTGAACGGCGGGGCAAGACCATATTTTGTTCACAGATTTTGGTATGAATTCAGACATGGATTACGTCCGGAGAGTGTGCAAGTTGTGGTTTTGGTTTTTACTATCGTAGTCTTGGAGATTTACTGAATAGGAAACATTTGAGGACTGTTAGTGCAACGATATGTAACATGAGGGAAAGAATATATATTGGAGAAGGTTAGAATGGACCATTTCTAGCTCAATATTAAGAATGAAATTACAAAGCATTATGACTATGATACTATTACTACTACTAGTAATAGTAGTAGTAGTAGTAGTAATAATAATAATAATAATAATAATAATAATAATAATAATAATAATGATGATGATGATGATGCTAATAATAATAATAAGGATAATAATAATGTGGATATTTTTATTGTGCCAAATCCATGCACGATATCTTGCTCATAGCCCTACATTATTACCCCGGGTGGATGTGCACTCAGTTCACTTTCTCAACTCCGTGGAAAGTATACAACAACCTTCCATTTAATGCGCTAGAAGGTTAACATTCACAAATCCATCTCATCCTACCGGGTACCCATCCACAAGTAGGCGGACTGGAGCAATGTTGATCTAAGCACTCTGAATTAGCGATGACACGAATTGGACCAACCTGGAACCATCGTAACTTATAGGCAGACTCGTTACCAGACCTGACAAACTAATGGCTTCGCTCAAACCACCCACGGTGGTACACGATCATGTTAAACAGCTAGAACGCCCTTTGTACTTTGCTTTATGACTAATGTATACATACTATTCTCGTTTAATTTAAATTATTAATTACATTCGTAAAATGCACATATCTGTCCGCTTGCTTATCACTACATATCTGCAGTCATTAAAATACTTTTATTTTATTAATAACTTAAATAAATCAAATATTCGTCAATCATCTGTTTCACATGGTAATTCACTCATTTTATTCATTCCACACGTGAATTAAAACATGTTCATGAATCCCGGAAGTTTTCAAATAAATATTGTTTAAAAAATAAAATAAATAAAAAAATAAAATAATTAAAACAAATTGAAATACTATTGTAAACCATCATAACACTTTTATAGACAACCTT
Source organism: Lepetodrilus elevatus (assembly GCA_034780755.1). Classification (NCBI taxonomy): domain Eukaryota; kingdom Metazoa; phylum Mollusca; class Gastropoda; order Lepetellida; family Lepetodrilidae; genus Lepetodrilus; species Lepetodrilus elevatus. The sequence goes on from JAVCKZ010058345.1 coordinate 2,426, forward strand.
TCGTCCGTTATATATACGACTTCCTCAGGTCAATCGAATTAAGATACTGACATTCTACGAGGATAGCCTACATCTAAGTTTGAGAACATAAATTAAAAACTCAATTAGACTATACAGCGGTTCACCTTGCGCCAGCCATGCAGAAACAAACGCATTTACATGTAGATAGACACTTTACCGTTTGGTATGGCGGGACAAGCGTGTACAATGCGTTTTAAGAGATAGCGAAAGTGGCTTTCTACTAAAGTAGTTCGCCGTACCACATGAATAATCGTTTACTAGTTAATGAGTTTGTTTCAACCCCACAAACATTAGATGCGTTAACAGCGAGTGAGTGTTTTCAAGTGTCTGTAACCAACACATTAAACATATTCAAATGGAACATTTTTTTCGTTCCAATAATGTGGACGTATAGACCATGCATAGACAGTGGGGATTTTATTTTAGCAGAAGCTCAAACTATTGTGACTGAAGACATGATGGGTTTTCATTTGCTATGCGATGGTGTTGTTATTGGCAAAAAACAACATTAATAGGAACAAACTGGAAAGGATCGATTTAATACAATGCCATGAATAATACCGATCGATGCCTTAGCATAGATCAACTGTGGATGCTTTCCTTTCACAGTGCATGATGGTTTGAAACAAAAGAATCTCGGGTTTTTAACCTTTAATTTCAGCCGCAGTTTATATCCAAATTACATGTGCTATATCGTATTACATGTCGCCGTGTGATCGACAGGTTGGCATCGGTTCCATAACTTCCATGTAATATATAGTGAGAACGTTCTAATTTGGAGATTAAGATTAAGAGAGAACATAGAATACTCGTAAATAATAAATTCAATTTAGCTTTGTGAACGATTTGTGTAATGATGCGAAGTAGTTTGGATCGTCAAATATATTAACCCATGCATGCAGTGTGTATGTGGTTAAAATAATGTTTTTCAAGAAAACAAGTAGCCTATGTTTTTCTTTGGATATATTGCGGGCAATGGGATTATAATTACAGATTAAAAGTTTATTTGATACGGTATAATTATTGAGTTTGTATGGCTATACAGGTAGCTATAGTATAACCACGTGTTCTTCAAAAAAGCAGTTGCAATATAATGCAATATTAAAGATACACATTTACTTATTGTGTCCGCAACATTCAAGTATGATTGTATAGGCGTGATTTCACTAAAACAGATTTCATTTGAAGACATGGTACGAAAACTCATATTAATTTAGTAGCCTATAGTGAAATGATTAATTATAACACCTTCGATGTACACGTGAAGTAGAACTAGTAAGAGAACATTTCCGTTATTAACTACCGTAGTACGCATGTATGGCCGTGTGTTTGCGTGTGTGTGTGTGTGTGTGTGTGTGTGTGGTGTGGTGTGGTGTGTGTGTGTGTGGGGGTGTGTGGTGTGGTGTGGTGTGTGTGTGTGTGTGTGTGTGTTGTGGTGTGGTGTGCGTGGTGTGGTGTGCGTGCGTGCGTCTGCGTGTGTGTCCTCGCGCGCGTCTGTATGCATGTTTACTCATATGTCTCAATTTCCTGTCAAAGTATCGCAATTACATTATTGTGTTGACCCCATAATCATATAATATAGGCTACCCACAGAGATATGGGAGAAACACATAACCCCAACTGAAATCGGACCTTATTCGTTAGTACGTTTGCATTTACATCACCAGCATGACCAAGACAATGTGACTACAAAACAGCATAACTATGGTATACGTATATCGCGTCCATCAGTTTCATCCTTTCTGGTTTTGGACCGCTGGCGGTGTTTCCTTTTAGTGTCATTGACATTGATGCCCTATCCGGACAGAATTACATGGACTACTAGACACTGAAGTAAACATCGCCTTGTTAATATTTCTGTCGCATCGGCATACGGCGACTTTGAAGGATGTTTGCGACGTTTCTGTGGCTGAAGTATCGACAGACGGAAGGAGACATACACCACGAGCTGCAACTGGTATAGGTTCAGCAACGATCTCACTTGTGCCTCACTGCGATACCCAGGGAGACTGGGATATACGCTATATAGCCTACTCATGTAAACACACGGAAGTGTATAACAGGGTTTCAACTCGGATAGGGTTATCTGAGGTCGCTGTGATCGGTAACTTTTCCTGCCCGCCTGCCAGTGATTGCGCCCCGTGTTATTGAGCGCCCACGTGTAGGTTGTTATTGACTGGTGGTGGCTTCTTTAACCGCACTGGCTTTGCCGCCTCGAGGTAACCAGTTATCAAGGGTGGTGCATCCCTCTTCTCTCGCTCTCACGTGTATAATCAACAGACATTGGAGGTTTACCGCGAAATGACAATTAGCCTCGGAATACGAGGAGGATAGGTGGACAGGGTTCCCTCAACTGGGTAAGTATAGTTGATACTCTGAAGCGGTCGATGTTCCCTATATTGATTTGACTTGGTGTGCACTACAAGGGTTTACTCAATGGCCGCTATTCAAGCTAAAGTAGCGCTAATTGTGTCCCGTTGCTACAGCTTCCTCGTCTTACGGAGGGCTAAATGAGTTGGAGGTGGCTTATTCAGGTCGCTATACTACCTTATACTATGTGATGCGTATGATGTATCCTGCAATCTGCTTACATTAGCAGCTGCGTCGTGTACGTCGCACGGTGTTGTTGTCGTCGTAGTCGTGGCGCTGTGTTGTGGTACGTGTGTGTGGATAATGTCACGACTGACGACGTGAGAATACTCGGAGTACGTTCCCGCCAGGGGTGATAACTAGGGAGTATACGCACGTGGTTCGGCGCCTACGGGTAAGTTGGGTGGAGATGTGTGTGGTTGCGGACGTATGTGCGCGCGTCTTTCTCTCTCTCTCTCTCTCTCTCTCTCTCTCTCTCTCTCTCTCTATGTGTCTCTCTCTCTCCGAGTCTCTCTCTCTTTACGAGTCTCTCTCTCTCTCTCCTCCTCCCTCTCGCATTCTCTCTCTCGGAGTCTCTACCCCTCCTCTCTCTCTCCTTCTATATAATCTATCCTTCTATATACTCTCCATCTCTCTACACCACTCTCTCTCTCTCTCTCTCTCTCTCTCTCTCTCTCTCTCTCTCTCGTCCTCGTTCCCCTCTCCGTGCGTGTGTGCATATCTGTGTATGCTGATGTCCGGATGGCACGGCGCGATGATAGCTATGCCACATCCGATATCCGCCGCACTTATCTCTAGCATTAGTGGCACTATTGCCAGATTGACTATCATCTCGCGGGTGTTGATAATAGATGTTTTTGTATCAATTTACGACTTCCTCCTACCAGACGTGACCTCGGGGACGTCTAGTAGAAGCGCCGTACGAGGATTTCACTTCGTGATCGCACAAAACATTATACATGCCACACTATCATTATCCGTGTCCACAGCGGCCACACGACAGACGGTATCATGCTGGGTGTGTATGTTCAGAGAGATGAAGCTTAGTCTGTTAGTTATACGTCTTCCTATGTCACAGTTTCTATTCTGGCCGACTCCGTGATGTAGGTCTGTCTATCCGTCGATGCCAGTTCTGACCAGAAACTCTATAAGCTGTTTGGCTCCGAGTCCAGTACATGTTATTTTTGCTCGTGTGTGGCATAGTTAATGACTTGAACCAGCTGTCCTGAGCGATGCCACGATGACTTACCATCATCAGCGCCTCTCTAGTACTCTATACGAACTATTCAATTAGCATTTTCTTAATTATCCAGTTGTATATGTAGTGATGTTAAACATCTAACCATGTTCGTTTCGGCGAGATGTAGACATTAATATTGCTTCCTTTATGGTTGTCTGATACGACATCATGATAAACGGCGACATCTGTTGCTACAATCTGTGATAATATCGCGTATGTCATTTCTCATGAGGTTATAATACAAGTAGACCTATCTCCCATAATTTCGGAATTTATACTAATTAGTATATTTTCAAATGACGAAGTTACCAGAATCTCTCATAATTTCGAATGTATTAATAATTAGTATTTTTCAAAATACACTGTCAAATTATAATTGAGAGATAATATCATTACGTTTAACATCTGATATAATGTGACAAGTTCTGCGTATACACAATTGTTAACATATACCAAATTGTATGTCGTGCCTATTACGTTCAAGGTTACAGAAATGATGAAACTTGCTTAACAAAATCAACTGAATATTACACGTGCTTCATTTGACTCCACTATCTGCCTGGTATAATCTAGAAGCTTACACGTAATGTTTACCCAGATATTGCATCACGTGAGATTTCCAATATGGCCGCCATCAGAATATGTCGACGACTGTAATTGTACGAAAACTGTCTGCACGATGATAAAAGTGATATATTTGAAATGACAATGGGCTGTGACTTTGGCAATTTAAGCTTTCAACTGAAGAGATAGGATTTATCTGTTTCCTCGTTCTAGTCGACCTCAATATATAATTGTAAAATATAAAAATGTGTTTCAAGCATTAGTATACGAATTATCCTTACCTGTGGATAGTACTAAGTATGTGCAGCACATATAGATGGAACATACTTGCACATATAGAACGTACTCCGGTAGATGGAACATACTAGAGGTATATTTTTTTTAACTTAATGATACTAGTATACCGTTTTGCCAAATATCTAAAACGTAACTTGTTAAGGAATCAATACATGTACACTATGTAGCATGCTTCACCACAGTTAATTAATGAATACATTTAAAGTATTATCTGTTAAAGAGAGAAAGTATTATTTTATAAGCTGTTCAAAACGTTCAGAAGATTTGCTTTAAATACTTTAACATCTCAATTCCAAAGTATATGGTACTCACTTAACTAATCTCTATTTGAAAAGTTATGTCTTACGCGCACATGTTTTTGATCGCTTATAAACACATTAGCAAATACTATACTGCGAGAAGAGGTTTTCCGATAAGGTCAAGATAGATTGGATTTCATAAAAAAACGGCATCAGATTTCCAGAATCGATTCTTATCACCGTCGAAAGGAGGTGTGAAGTTATCCTGCTATAGCGAGTTCGCCTCACTGCCTCTATACTAGTGGAAAATTAACTGGAATGATAACTAACTGCTTGTTCGGGGAAGTTTGCAAATGAACTTACAGCCCATGGTTGATAAGGGAAATAGTTACATATGTATAAATGTGTTATTACCGTAAGATCTAATATAATAACACTTATTTCATTCACTGACTCCACTAATATGGGTGTTGAACAGAAGTTTAAGGCAACGTTGTACAATCATATACTAGACTAGCACCGCGAGTGCATGGTCACATGGGGGAAAGAAAGTTGAAAATAATAAGTTGAATGAATTGACTAAATTGTCTGTTGTAGCCTTGTTTCCCTGTAGTTTTATTTCTCCTTCTATTCCTCTTCGGCCTCATTTGTCTATCTATCTATCTCTCTCTCGCTTGCTCTTTCTTTCTCTCTCGTTCTCTCTCATTCTCTTTGTTTTGCTCTTGCTCTTGCTCTCTCTTTCTCTTTCTCTCTCTCTCTATCTCTCTCTCGCTTGCTCTTTCTTCTCTCTCTCTCGTTCTCTCTCATTCTCTTTTTTTTTGCTCTTGCTCTTCCTCTCTCTTTCTCTTTCTCTCTATCTCTCTCTCGCTTGCTCTTTCTTTCTCTCTCTCGTTCTCTCTCATTCTCTTTTTTGCTCTTGCTCTTCCTCTCTCTTTCTCTTTCTCTCTCTCTTGTTCTTTCTCTCTCTCTTGTTCTTTCTCTCTCTCTCTCTTTTTTGTTTGTTTAAACACTATTTATTTGAACACTTCCGGGATTCATGAACAGCCAACTAAATGACTATCTGAACATCTCTCTCTCTCTTCTCTCTCTCTCTCTCTCTCTCTCTCTCTCTCTCTCTCTCTCTCTCTCTCTCTCCCTCTGAAGTAGCTCTCTCCCTCCCCCTCTCTGCGTGCGTTTATTCTAGATACCCGACCTTCTAACCTTATGTCATTTATTGTAAAGTCGTTTATCATTCAAGCTTACCGGCATTAACCCATCTGTAATATTTACAACAAACTTGTAATACCACTGTCAATGCCACATCAAACCATCGACATCTAAAGAATATTTATGAAGGAGTAATTACCTGAGGACGTTTAGAATGCAATGGAGGATAACACATGCAATCACTATTCGAAATTGCGATGTTGTGCAAGAGTCTTTGCATTTTGTAATATTAAAGTACTCTATGCATGTACATGTATAGTTAAACTAGATTTTTGCCAAAGTATGAAAATAGTATCGTGCGATCATTCGATATGTCTATCTCCCGTTTTAACATACTTTGACATTTAGGCCTGGGGCAAAAAAACAACAACACATGTACTATACACGTGTAATAATATATGATTAGCTTAAAGTAACATGGTGTGGTATTGTACATATTTATAATTGTCGGGCAACACGTAACTAACACTTGAGACAGTGAAACGTGAGGGGTTAACCATTTGTTTAAACGGCCAATATTCATTGAAAGTATATATGTGCTGTTCGCAATATAGAGCCCAAATCTGGAGATTTAACTTTCATGCAACTTTCGCCATCATGCTAATTATACGCTAGTAGCATATTTCGTTAATAGTTGACTAGACATCGATGTTATTTACTAGAGATCCGTTATATTGTTAAAGAAGTCCGCGATATTGTCATGTCGCCTGGGGAGATAAACTACTCGAATTAAGAGCAGTTGCGAACTAGACTTGATGCCGTTATATATAGATTCTAGAGTGTCGCCGTCTACCTACACTACATACCTTCCAGCGTTACGTCAAACATACCACTCTGAACGTCGGCGACGGCGATCGTATTATTTAACATGATTGACCCGAGGTTAAGTTAAGTTGAATGCATCATTACAGTTCAGAATAGGGCCATTTTCCCATCCCGGAAGAAAGATATCCGTGGGAGGGAAAAACCCCGAGCATTATCTGAATAGAACTAACTAATGACGTACAGTTTATTTTCAACGAGTACTCGGTAACCGAATAAATGGAAATATTTCATGATGGTTATAGAGATGGAAGCAGGGTCACCGAATACATTTAATTTTTCATGATGTGTTACCTGTGTTATAGAGAAGGAAACAGGGTTTGAGGACGCAGCACGTCTTGTAATGTCTTTTAATGCCAAGTGCCACTGTCGTCTCGTTGTATCAATGTATGTAAATGTCAAACAGGACGATGTCGTATACATACAGTACAGCATGTTCTAGCACTGAGGAGTACTCAACCCGGGGGAGTCTGCGATAAATGTGATGAAGTGCAAACGTACATTCTACCGGGAGGCGTGCTCAGATAGTCATTAAGTTGGCTGTATTTGGATCCCGGAAGACGTCAAAATAAATACTTTAAAAAAAGATTATACGGATACATATAGATTAAATACTTCTGTATACTAATCATGCTCTTGCTTCATACTAAATGTCGTTATTCAACATATGGCGTTTTATTTTCATACATGTTATATATGTATATGATTTGGAAGGAGACAGGTGGGATATGGGAATAATGGATTCGTAACATTTTAAGAATAGTATGCGTTCTATAACAAACAAATAATGTATTGTTAATGTTTGAGTTATCTTTAAGAGTGGAAGGGACTCACAGGGGTGTGCTGTTAGCAATTCTGCTCCCACTTTGTATCAATATCAACGGATCTAAATGACACCTAGTCTCCTCATGACAGCAGCAAAAGAACACCATGTCAAGAATAACATGGGGGTTGATTTTAAGAATTAATTTTCTCAATAACTTTAGCTTCGTTTGTATACCAAGGGCCCGAGATTACGAAACGTTTCTGAGTACGATTTCATACTCAACTCAGAATTGTGTTCATAAAACGTCATGGCCCGAGATTACGAAACTTTCTGAGTACGATTTCATACTCAACTCAGAATTTTGTTCATAAAACGTCATGTGACGTTTTTGTGCTCAGAAAGTTTCGTAATCTCGGGGCAAGGACACACCACTATACTTCTATGGATGTTCTTTTTCTCACACTCTTGCACATTAAAGCATTGCATGGCTCGTAACGCATAGAAGTAAAATTGTTACGTTATCGGCTGAAAAAGCACATGGGGTTGATATTGAAACACGAGACCATATTAATGGCGACTATTTTGAAGTATAGTACGTCATTAAACCAATGTAGGCCGAGGTACTCTACTGTCAGTGGTTGGTCTGACGCAGATGTGACGGTCAGAGCTTCTCGGCCTATACGAACCATGGTATACGTACAATGTGTTCTGTTTCCATGACGACAAACCCATGCCTCTGTAAATAGCTATATGGTTCCTATCGGAACACTAGCAATTATGCAATATATACTCACATCCTGATAATTAACTACTGCTGACTTTTCGATACGTCTGGAATAAATAATCATTTCATTCATCAATCTATCCATCCATCCATTCATTCATTCACGCATTGATCATGCAGAGAGATTATAATTAAAGGATATGACATTTATGTTTCGGATCATGCGCCCACTCATGTATGTGTAGGTGTGAATGTGTGGCCAGTTGTCTGTAACACGTAATTGTATATAGAGACTGTGTATGAAGGCAATACTAGCGGTAAATGCACGTGCATTGGTCCTCATAACCAGTCACCGGATGTATAACTTGACGATAGTGTTAGATATAGTTAATTACACATAGGCTTACATCCGTGTATTCTTTCGTTGAACACCTTGCGCCATTCATATCATTTTCATTGATACTGGCTTCCACATAACAGTAGATATCGCCTTTAGAAGAGATTCTAATCACGTTTCCTGTTGCGAATTTCGCGTTTGGTATACATACATGATAAGGTTCTATGTCAGAACGTAAACCGCCGAGTTTGTCCCCGAAACATTCGCGGTTGGTGACAAATGTCAATTTCAAAAGGAAATTCGGATTTCGTTTCGTTTCACAATGTATATATTTAGATAGGCTCAATTTGGACGGCATATGCATGCCCTGTATTCTAACTCGTATGTGGCCTCATCCATGTGTTTAAATACATATGTGATACCTGTTTATTGAATCATGCACAGTGAATTTATGCAATATCAATTTTAAGTCCAATTAATCGATTTGCGTAATTCCGCTAACATCGGAAACTGTATCAAGGACTGCACTTTTACATTGTATGTAATCGAAAAGACATAGGATGTATATATTATGGAACCATTTAATATACAGTATACTAGTATTCGGTACTATAGCATTGCTGTGAATAGCGTATCGTAATATTCGTCGCTGATGCTGCATGATATGACAGATTTCGACTTTTATAATACTATCATTGAACAGGCGGGTCTATGAATAACTTATTAATAGCTCTGTATGTTTGAATGTCGGCTTCTCATGAATTATTTGCCAAAGTTAGCCTATGATAATACTGAATATTGGATGGTAACTGAATTATATCCGGCGCAAGACTTCGTCATTATCTGTTGGACATACGCGTAGAGAAAGGTGATAAGTGCTGGGTTCTGACTGAAACTGTTAATCATGCTAATTGCTAAGTGTGAATGATAAGATTCCTAACGCATGGAACACATTGTATACTCCCCAGGGTGTCGATGAGAGGTACACTGATCCATTGACAAGGGTATAGTAATGTAGCACAATGAGTATAAGCTCTCGGGCGTGGATTTGGCGCACTATAAATGCAAACAATGCTATTAATATTAATTATTTTTATTGCCTATGGTGATGATTAACATAGTAGTTCCACATGCATGGATCGTACATTCGGCTTACAGTCTGCGTGAGAATATGTATTTCCATATTCAGTTTCCATGTTATTGAACGTATACAGCCATCGTGATTTCTAAATAAGCGTGGTCAGTGCTTCATGAATAATAAATGTGTCCGACGAGACGGGTAATTATTGTGCAGAACAAGAGCACAGGACACGAGCACTTACATGCAATGTTTTCTCTTTTGATTTTCCTGCCAAAAACACGAAAATCCGCTGTGTGACGCATCCATCCGTGTATTTGAGAGGTCTGTATATCCATAATAGGCCTGCATGCAGCTAGAACGATGATCGCTTACACGTTTCCGGAACGAATGTGTATACCGTTGTTCAAGATGATTTTTTTTATTGATTTATTCGGGTCATCGAAACTAGGTGTCTTCTGTCATCCATTCATGCAAGAAGTAACAGCTCGATGGGAATTGATATCCAAGTCTTAGAGAAGTGCGTTGTATTGCCAAGTTTATTTGATCTAAGTAGATCTAAGTAGATCAAATAACCTTGGCACTAAAACGCACTTCTACTTGATCTTTCTCAGTACATAAAGTTGTTAGTGTCATCAATACTTGTTCTTGCCTTCATGCTGGCAATATGCTGTCACAACGACCTCGCTATCAGTTACCGTACTCAGTATACTTAGTATACTCGCATTAATGTCTACAGGTATATTCACTTTACAAGTAACACAGACAACGACTACCGATCAGAAAGTATTGATTATATAGTGTGTATGTTGTCTAATGATCATTTGTAGGTTTCCTCATCTCTGTAAGCTGGTAAGACCTGTAACCTTGTCCTTGATGAACCGTCGTGTTATTCGTTGACCAGGAGCCTGTTGCACTACGCTCTTGTTATGTATAGGCTACAACTATTGTAACGTCAACGCTTTCTATTGTGGCGGGATCCCAGTTGCAACTATTGTAGCGCTATACACAAGAGCGTCGTGCAACAGGCTCCTGGTCTTACTTTCACTATTATTTCTTAACGGATTATTTTCTTTGTATGTTTAAGAACATTGTACAGACAGATAGGCCATACTCATGATAATTAACAGATGATGTTACCAATATTATTTAGTTATCATATCCTTCGTATACTGGCCTACACCTAATGTTTGGATATATACCTTTTGCCAGTGTCAACATGGTTATTATATAATACGTATACAATTAGGAGAAGCAGGAGAAGAATATTGAATTTAGAAAAGCCTTTAGCAAATTTTAGTGATCGTACATGTTAAGTTTAAACATATTGTATTGACACACTGTACTACCTGATGTTGGGATATGTCTTTACCAATACCAGCATGGTTATTATTGAATGTATAATTAGGAAGGAAATTAAGAACAATATTAAGTAAATACAAAGCCATTAAAAAAAAAACATGTAACAAATTATGTTAAAAATGCGAAACAAATTGGCACCAACGTCTATGGAAAGAACTATATGCCAAATTCCCAATGGTACGGACTACCAGCCGTGTATAGTAGAGAGCAATCACGAACTTTGATAGATATTCACTTCAATAATCAATACAACGAGAACGCAACTATCTGTAGCCTTGCACGGCGCCGTAAAGAGAGAAGCTAGAACTGCTGTCCATCAAATATTCATCAGCATTTGATGCGCAACTGTTCAATTGACGAATTGTGAAATAACGAGACAGGTTTTCATTAATTTGCTACACCGACGCACAGGGTTTGTGGAGTCGTCCATGCGTAACCCCCATTGGACGTGCACCGTTGGAACGTAATGTCTGTTGTCTCCGTTTGTTGCAGCACGCTATAGTTAGCAGGTTAGCCTGCAGCGCCTCGTCGGGGGAACTTTTCATGCTGGTGTCGTATCTCCGTAGACGCCGAACGTTAGTATCTGACGCTTCGTTAGGGTCTCTGTATGATGCTGCCTCATGGGTGTCCTCATGGGTGTCCTCATGGGTGTCCTCACGATTCCCTCATCTGAGGTGTCCTCACCTTTCCAGTTTCCCATATCCAGTGCTATTTGTCGATGCTCTTTGTTCTTGGGGTATGCTGTTATCGCAGATTTGTATGTCTTGATATTATTCTTATTGGTGGCTTCCATAAATACGTTGATCTCTGCTGCTTTAGAGTCCAAAGTTTGGAGACGTTTATAGGAGGGTTAGTTTCTAAAGTTTTGGAAAAGTGATATCTGTCGATGCATGGTTTTTGTTCTTGGGGTTTGCTGTTATAGCAGATTGGTATGTCTTCATATTAGTCTTGTAGGTGGCACCCTTAATTACGCTAAGTTGTGCTGCCTTGGAGTACAGAAGTTTGGAGATGTTTTGGAAGGTTCGTTTATGACGTTTTGGAACAGTGATATCTGTCCATGTTCTTTGTTCTTGTGGTTTGCTGTTATCGTAGATTGGTATATCTTGATATTAGTCTTGTTGGTGGCACCATTAATTACGCTAATTTTTGCTGCCCTGCAGTCCAAGTTTGGAGATGTTTTGGAAGGTTCGTTTCTGACGTTTTTGGAAAAGTGCTATCTATCGATGTTCTGTGTTCTTCGAGTTTGCTATTAAGGAATATTGGTATGTCTTCATATTAGTCTTGTATATGGCACCCATAATCTATGTTGCAGTCTTGTAGTCCAAGATTGGAGACGTTTTGGAAGATTCATTTCTGGCGTTTTGAATTTATTTTATTATATTACTTATTATTTTTAAACGTGAAGAGACTAACATCGGGTAGTTGTGAATAACATTATTTAGGACATCTTCAGCCTCATAGGATGATTAATTCATTTACAATATCTATTCCACAGTTGAATGAAGGTACTGACATTCTACGAGCTGTTTAGAGAACGTAGTGAGGAAATATTTCGTGAAAGATTCTGATCTGGGGAAATGAGAGTAACCTGTTTCCTGCACCCAACGATGCATCATTTCGTAAACACCGATGTGGTTACGGTCCGTAAACCCGTATTACCTCGTTAAAAAAATGAAATGTTAGAAGTCGCCGTGAGAAATTAAAGGTCGCCCAAACTGCCACTGTGCCTGAGGCAGTCATCAAACACCAGCTTTAAATTATGGTTACATGCTTTATTCTTGCCCGCGTTCGCTCTTTAAGCTAATCGATATCGGTATCCAAATAGCATATCGAGCAGATCCCCCACAACGCTTAAATAATACCGCCGACCAAATACATGCCTACTCCATTATTTGACTGGCAAAATATAGGCCTATACTGTACTCAATGCTGTATCGACTGTGACGTTTTAAGACGGTTTCATTTCGCAAATGTATGTTTGTACAGACCGACTTTATTAAAGACGGCGTCATCGACATCAAACCACGCTAGCTGTGTAAACAGCGGTCTGTCTAATCTACTTCAGCACACACACGCACATCTATGTGATGCAGCACGTACACGTGCACGATCTTCCTGTACAAGTGGAAGCGGCGGTGTGATGTCGTTTTTAGGCTTACTTACTTCACCATACATCAAAAGCTTTGATTCCATCAGCATCTTCCTATATGGGACAATCAACTTCATATTGTAGCATCTATTCTAATAGATGTATTTCATGTTTGGATTAGTTCTGTATGTAGAGTCCTAGACCTACTTGAACTAAATATATTCTCTCTCTTTCTCTCTCTTTCTCTCTCTTTCTCTCTCTTTCTCTCTCTTTCTCTCTGCTCGTCCTTCTCTCCTCTAAATTGTCTTTCTCCGCTCTCTCTCCTCGTCTCTCTCTCCCACTCTCTCTCTCTTTCTTTCTCTCTCTTTCTCTCTGCTCCACTCTTCTAAATTGTCTTTCTCCGCGCTCTCTCTCTCTCTCTCTCTCTCTCTCTCTCTCTCTCTCTCTCTCTCTCTCTCTCTCTCTCTCTCTCTC
>JAVCKZ010058356.1:0-16006 GCA_034780755.1 Lepetodrilus elevatus
GTGCGCGTTTTCGTTCAATTAATGTTTGTTTCTTCCTCTCCCTCGAAGGAGAGGGTAAATACTCGATCTTATGACTGGACGATCTCTAGCTGTTACAAGGCTATACCATATATACAAAGTCACATATGGCCAGTTACAGCTAGAGGATTCTCGAGCTACTGTACTTAGTAATCCACAATTAATAACAATGTTGAAATATTGATTGTTTAAAATTCTATCAATAGTTTCAATAGTGTACTACATATATGAAGATACCAACTAATTCATAGCTTGAACTTAAATTTCTATGATCATATTGATTAAATAATTAATAAATAACAAATGAATTTAGAGACTAGTTTAGTAGAATTCAATGAATAGATTGTGATAATAAAAATTAAGGTGTACATTACCAGTTTGCATTTGAGAAAACATGATCAAATAATGACGTAATATAACTATTGCAATACTATTATAATAGTGTTGCTAAATGTTAAGATTAGCGCTCATTCATTCTATATTCTTGCACGAAAACAGAGCACCTATATTTTTGCTATTCACATCAACGAAATCATGCCTCAACTTGCTAATTTTGCGAGATAGCAATAGAAATATGTCATGCATACTTACAGTACGTATGGCACATGCTGTGATATTGATTGAAACATGTGAAGTAAGTCTGATAAATGTGATTCAAAGCTGCAACCGGTAGGTCTAGATTTTATAAATGAAAATCATTAGGAGGTAAACTATAATGCGAGTTACCTCCCCTGTTCTCCAGACGTCGGGTGAGCTATGTAGATGTAAATGCGAAGATTACCATAGCAAAACATACCGTTATAATGAATACATATTAATTAGTGCAGGAGTATTAGGTAAATAATAGGACTAACCATGAATAAATTAGTAGAAATGTAATTATTATTTTCTTCTGGAGAGCTTCATACAAATACAAATACATGGCCTGTAGATTATGCACTCTGGACTTGGCCATGAAACAAAACATGCATGATATATGTATAGTTCTTTTATATATATAGGCTAATATTATAATTTTGTCCGCGTTGAGCATTCATTACCAAAGGAATTATACTCTATACATAGGACTGTAGGCCTACATGTACAACTCTGAAAGTTCCCCAAATTCCACACGCTAGCATTTTACTGAAGCACGGATTGTACTGGTAGGCCTATAACATTTTCAACTGGACGCATATTCCTACTAGTAGTTGATACCATTAAGACATCACATAATGTTAATCCATGTTGGAAAATAAAATATAAGTTACCAGCGTGATTTCCGGGGTGTACGAGTTTTTACAAGCTGAAATTTATCGGGAGATGTCATTGCAAAAGCCCTCGACTGACACGTTAGCAGTTAGAGAACCATTTCGGAATGCATATCAACACATCTGGTACGTTTAACATGTAGAACTATTACGATTTTGGATAAATTCGTTACCAGCGTGATTTACGGGGTGTACGATTTTTTTACAAGCTGACATTTCTCGTACACAATGATTCAATTTGTATTATTGAATTTACAGCGTGACCAACGTTGTTCTAAAATAATCACAGATATTAAATATATAGTATAATATATATATATATAAATATGTATACCGTCACATTAGTTACAACTCAAGTTTCACGCTTCCGCGATCATCAGGTAACTGTTGACATTACGTTATGTATATATATATATCTTGTAAAGACCACAGCTCTCTATGAGTCTATGTAATATCAATTACTTATATATTATTTGTGTATAGATCAACGGCGGGAAAGCTTTTGCAGTTACTCAAGGGTTATATAGCCTACTTGACCACGAAATCGTAATAAAATTGTTTCATATGTAGACTATACCCTTATGGTTAGGTCACTGTCTTTAAGCTTGGCAAGCAAGCAAGGTATATAGGCTATACACAAAACATGCCAGCCGTGATATGAATTAAACACTCTCGAAAGTAGCTCCAAATTTTAATAATAAACCATCCATTCAAACAACGAATCAATCAATCTATTTATGCTTTAGTACAGCCTCGAAACACATGCTAAATGACTACACTTATCCCCCGTTAACTATTTGACGGAGGTGACCTGTAGTCATAATAAATGGCCTTGATTTTGAGGATGGCTTCAGTAGGCTACAGAACACAGTGTATCGGAATTACTCGTTTTCGCTCTTCATAGATTTGTCTAGATCTAGGCTATAGTATATAACTGACGAGCAACGTACCATTATTAAATGAATGAATGAATGATCTCATGAAAGTCAGTTTTGGATAGGGACCTATTCGGATTCGAGCACATACAGTGAGGTAAACACCATGGCTGTGCATAATGCCGGTATTTCGGTATATATATATACATATACACACACACACACACACACACACACACACACACACACACACACACACACACACACACACATAATTATATATATGTACATGCATGACTCATAATATTATTATAAACTTCCTGGTATTACGGACAATGCCATCACGTGACACCTTTAACCCATTGCCTGCTAGATTTAACAGCTATACCGCTCTGTAAGCTTTACACGTCTACCTTCAACAAAGGAAGTGTTACGGGTTAGGAGTAGTTTCGGTGAATACTATAGAGGCCTACTATACTTATAAAGCGATGCCCTATATACCCATGAAGAAACTGACTATTGTTGCTGATGAACAGAACGATGTGCTTCAACGACAATAATACATTCTGGCAGCTATATGGAGGACAATATAATATATAAAGTGGTTCATGCTTTGAATACATTTAACCAACTGGAAGGATATTACCAACACTCAGGAAGTGGAATATTCAATTCACCCGAGAGGTAGTGTAATACTGTACTTAGAACCGTTGTCACTCATACATCAACGTGCACATTCACCAACATCACATGAATGCCATTTTGTGAGTGAAATCGAATGGTCGACCACGACATGTCGCGAAAGCAGAAGTTAGTCGTCAAAGGAGGTTGTATTCAAGTACATGTATATCATTACTAGGCATCCACGCACGCATGAATACCCCGAAGAAGGTCAAGGGTGTCTACAAATTCTACTTGTTGAAACGTGTGTTACTTTGAAAAGCAGAAGACTGCAGTTGATATACTATCTACGGGATTTAAAAAACTGGACTAGTAGAACTACAAGTAGTAGGCTACTAGTATGGTGAAACCAACTTTTGGACCTATAGCTCTCTCCTTAGTGTGCGACATACCCGGACGAAGGGAACATTTTATAACGAACATGATATCACTCAAATGTTGACATGTGAGTTTAGTGTCAGTGGTGTGGACCTATATACTCAATGGATAACGTACACGTGCTTCTCTCGCTCTCGATCATGTCGACACAATGTAGGACATTCTCTCTTGTGCAACATTGATAACAAGTGGCAGGCGCTTGGCTTAAAAGCCTGACACACCAAGGCGCCTAAATATAGTTCCGAAACAAGGAAGTTAACGTTAATCTATATTCGTGTGCTGTGAAATAACTGGATGTTTTATCAGTGAAATTGTTTCGAGATGTCATAAACATGACCGGAAGGAAGAATGAAATCGTAACTGCGCATTGTTAATATGCAAAAACATATGAGATTTTTGTCTTGAGTTCCATCTGTTCTTCCAACATGGCGTCGCTTATAACCGTAGTGTTCTTGTGCGGCGTATTCAACAGTGTTCTATGGCTCCGGGTTACGTGTGTTACTGAAGTCACGTCCACGCCTTGCTACTTAGACCTTTGCTATTGTGCGAACACAACCGCCAACTGTAGCCACAATGGCAACGACCTTATACATGTACCCAACGTGAATTGGCCGAAAATCACCACCTAC
Source organism: Lepetodrilus elevatus (assembly GCA_034780755.1). NCBI lineage: Eukaryota > Metazoa > Mollusca > Gastropoda > Lepetellida > Lepetodrilidae > Lepetodrilus > Lepetodrilus elevatus. Next base: position 3,832 of record JAVCKZ010058356.1, read on the forward strand.
TACTTTACCTACAACAACCTTACGAACATCACCCGCCGCACATTCATAGCCATCAAATCCTATGACATTACAGTGCTGGACCTACAAGGCAACCACATCCAATTCATTTCAAAGGATGCCTTTCTATTTCTTCCGAAATTGTTCAGTCTTCATCTGAGTGTTAATGTTATTCCTATGACATCTTTACAAAAGGCATTCACTAATATGGGGAATGGGCTAAGCTATCTTTATCTGAATCAAATGAATTTGACAACACTCCCAAAGGATTTCTTCTATCATTTGAAATCTACTCTCACGGGTATTCACATGACCCACAACAACATTACGGAATTCGATATGTCGGTATTTAAAAACCACCATTACGTAACCACGATTGAACTGGAATACAATCAGATTACGTCGCTGAACTTAAGCTATCATATGAATGCACTGGGGTCCCTTTGGTTGGGACACAACTCTCTGAATGAAATACCAGACTTCTGTCCAAACAATTCCGTTGTTTTCCGACAACTCTGGAATCTAGGCTTGCAGAACAACAATATCACTGTACTAGATGTTAAACGCTTCAAGTGTCTGAAGGAACTCAGACATATAGCCATTTCCGGTAATAACTTTTCCAAGATTAATAGCAGCAATGCATTTTCGGGGCTGGAGAGCTTGAACATATTGGACATCTCCAATAACAAAAGACCTATCGACATTTACAAGAACGCCTTTAACAACAAAGCGGTCGGTTCAATATATCTATACTCTAGTCTGAATTTCATTTCCGCAGATGCTTTCAAAAACTGTACCTCCTTACACACAGTCGACCTTTCAAACAGTCGTCAAAGCACATCCCATCTCTGGTCTCTCTTGGTCCATTTAAATCTCAAAACTTTCGTGTGTAAGAATTGCCAGTTGGACCAGCTACCTGACATGACAAATAAGATGCCAAACTTAGAGATCCTTCAATTGGATGGGAACGATATAAGCGATTTCCCGCATCACTACTTTGAAGTAAATACCAAACTAAGAGTTCTATCGTTGGGTAACAACAACCTACAGACAGTCGACTCCTTTTCCATCACCTACTCCCTGTTACTCACCCTAAAGCGCCTCGACCTGGAGAACAACCCATTCGACTGTGACTGCCGCATCCTTTGGCTAAAGGAGTTGTTAATGCACGATACTGACAAGATATTCCAGGACCAATGGTCGAACTACACATGCAGCCTTCCGCCTAACTACAGGGGAGAACGACTGGTGGATGCAGGAGCCGTTAGCAGTAAGGTATGCACACCTGCTCCATACACGACCTTATTCTGTACCGTAGGAACCGTCCTAACCGTCATCGTCGTGGGAGCCCTCATGTACAAGTGGAGGTTGAGTCTCCGCTACTGTTGTATGACGGCGAGATCAGACGTGAACCTTGCAGACGAGTCCAGTCCGCTACTGCAGAAGGATGCCTACGTGGTTTACTGCCAGGACGACTACCACTGGATTAGACACCAGGTGATGCCCAACCTTGAAGAGAAGGGATCCCTGAAGCTGGGGATCAAGCAGCGTGACTTCGACCACAAGCTCCACCTCGTGGACAACATTGTGACCAGTCTAAGGCAATGCAAGAAGGGACTGGTGGTATTGTCCAACAGCTTTCTCCGGGACAGCGAATGCCAGTTCGAATTGACTCTGGTTCGGAAGAAGCTGGAGAATCAAGTCGGATGCCTTATAATTGTGCAGCTAGAGGAGATCGAGGACAGATACAGATCGCCGTCTCTGGACGAGTTGATGAAGTCCTGTCCGCGGGCAATCTGGCAGACGAACATTACGCAATCTCAATGTGATACGTTCTGGAGGAACCTTGAGGCATCACTGCGATACATTCCTCTACAGGAGATGGTGTAGCGTCAAAGCGCGGTCTAAAGTTGTTTCTGTGCACAGGCGCTTGCTACTGGATAGTAGATCGAATATATCAATGTTATATAGTTATAGACGACTGTAAAAAAATCGATATATTATTTGTATTGTTATTTTTATTATTTTACGTATTGTATTATCATGTTATTAGATCAAGTAATATTATTTAATTTAGAACATTGATAGATTCGATCAAGCGCCATGCTCTGTGTCTGTCTTTCTTGCATATCTCTCTCTAAGCTCTCTTCTCATATTTATCTATTTCTCTCTCCATCTCCCTCATCTCTCTATTTCTCTTCTCCATCTCTCTCTCTCTCTATTTCTCTTCTCCATCTCTCTCTCTTTCTCTCTCTCTCTCTCTCTTTCTCTCTCTCTCAAGTTCTAACGCTTTCGCACTTTTCAAGACTTTATGCAGTTATGTCTGCGATCAGTATTTTAAGCATATATAGTGATATATAGTAAACATAAAATAATATATATATACACGGTGTGTGTGTGTGTGTGTGTGTGTGTGTGTGTGTGTGTGTGTGTATGGCTATGAAAAATATACAACGTTTAGAGATAATATATGTCACCTTCATCCACATTACGCTGTACATTTGTTTTGCTAATAGTTGCTGTATAAATACACATCATTCACTGGCGATAAATCGACGGTACATACAGTGTGTATATATATATATAGTGGAGTACATGTACCTATTTTTTACAAACACGTGGTGTTAATTTATCACACAGTCGACTGCACTATGTCATGTAGTTGGTATTCTAAGCGAGTTGCGATGGTTCATTTGTAATAAAGTTGTTTATACACTAAGGTACTTATGTAACTTATAGCCTATATATAGATGTATGAACTCTATAGGCCACATTGTAAATAACTAACATTATATTGCTTGACACAAAAAAAACACACACACACACACACACATACACATACACACACACACATGCACACACACACACACACACACACACACACACACACACACACACATTGTAGACAGTGCTTCATTATATTGCTTGACATCGGATTACAACTTGCAATTGAGATGTGAATGTTGACTGTTTTGAAGCCAACTCTATACACGGTAACATGTTATTTAAAGGAATAAAGGTTCATATTTAATTATATCAATGGTTATAATTCGTTGCTTGAGTCCCACCCGAGTACTGGATGATGCAACAGAAACTACTAGTATATAGAGTGTTACAGTGAGTGAGTGAATATGGAGTTTAAAGGCATAATAGCACAGTTGATAGACCTGTATAATCGGAGTGAGTGAATAATTTATGTATAATCGGACAAACGAATTTCGAACTGAAACTAATTACGCACCCAAAAGTTGTTATTTACTGATGTACTTATCCCACAGCACTCGATAGTTATACAACAAATCATATTTTATATTAAATAGGGGAACGTTCCGCTATTTATCTTCTCTTTCATGCATCACTTTTCTAAGAAGGCGCAACCATTAGAGTTATGTCCCTTTGCATCATAATAGCCGTTGGCCGTATTTGATTTAAACCCGACTCTAAAAGAGTCGCAGAGGGGTTGCAGTAAATATTTGTCAAACACACAGCGGTGGAAAGCTTTTTGGAAGTACAAACTTTGATTTTATGTATGTCAAGTGAGTGTACAAAACAACCATACATATCTGTGATATTATGCCTTTAACATCGCTGCGGGAATCTTTCACCCATTTGTTACAGTGACTGACATTAATTTGTACCAGTCATTTATTTGGTTTAGTTTAGTTTAAACATGTTTTATTCACTATAGAATGGGATTGGTTATGCCAACTTAGGAAAATAAATACGCTCCTGAAATATTTACATCAAATACACTTCTATAATTTATTAACATAATATAACACAACAGAGAGAATAGTATGTACAAAAGGAGAATAAAATGAAAAATATACGTGCGCATATAAAGCTGTATTTATTGATTATGAAGAATGATTATTTAAAAATATTTATGTGAAACGTTTGGATTTTTTAATGTACAGCTGTACAGCAGTAAATGTTAATTTGAATATTTGTTAGATATGCATTGTCATTTAGTAAAAGCGATAAATCTATTGCAACAGTGCCATTTACAATTTGGTTAATATTATAATACATGTCTTTGACAGTTGTACAATATCAATATACATGACAGCATATAACGATAGTTATCTTCACAAATATATCCACATATATTATTATTATTATTATTATTATTATTATTATTATTATTATTATTATTATTATACATTTATATAGCGCAAATATCCAGAATAACTGCTCAAATGCGCTTATTACCCCGACAGCACAAGTTTTTTCAGCCTGTGATTCAATGTGGGGCAGGAACGAATCCTAGATACCAGGCCCCCCAACCGATTGGAACCGTGGCGTGACTATCGGATTATAAGTACATGTAGGCCTATATTAGAAGTAGCTCCGATATCGCTGTTTTCCCCCACATAGCGTTCACATAGCGAGACATAATTTCTTATATATTGTGCATAGTTTCTGGTAAATGAGACGTTTGCTTCATATCGTCGCTACTTCTAATCCGATAGCCACGCCACGGTTCCAATCGGTTGTGGGCGATCAGGTGATTGTCACCCATCCAAGTATCAGCCGCGCTCGAGCGTGCTAACCTGAGCGGTAGACCATGCAATGCTCGGAACCATGTTCCTCCACGGGCCACCGTTGTTCGAAGATATTATGCTATATACCTACATACTACATTGTAAATGCTATGTTGAAGAAAACTACTTTTATCGCTAGACAATATCATGTAGAATATCATATATAAATTATATAATTATATTATTTTATTTATATCTAGTCCAAACAATCGATGATCTTGCCACTTCAAACTGGCATACAATCACTCTTGACATATACATTCATGGTAAAATATTTCATGGACATATTTACCCGAACGTACTACTACTGTTTTGTTTGCACTTGTTTACACAATCTGCATTTTCCGCATGTCCACTAGTTTTCAATATTTTCATGTTATTTTATTTTTATAATTTATTTTTGGCCCAGCAAGTTGCGATAAAAAATACAAAGCTGTGAAAAGATATTAAACTATTGGAAACTATGATATATCGATCAAAGGACGAAAGTAGGCTATCATTTTCTTCACCACTAAGACTACCAGCTGACTACGTTCTCAGTCGATTGTAATGTAAAATAATGGTTCACATTTGGGATATTTTATGAACGTTTCTATGAATATTTCCTTTGATAACGAGGTGCATTTCTTTTTCCCGTCATAAATCAAGACATAATTCGAATAATACTTACATACATAGACTAACGCAGACATACTACACATTAATACATGTATAGGCTACAACTGAACTCCCGTCTCGTTTAGATGCCGTCCGCATTTCCCATCAAAACTGTAGGCCTATCGTGTCGCAACCCTGTTACAACCCATATGCACGACTAATAACACAATAGTAAATACTATTCTGTCTTCTTAAAAACGTATATTTGGTTTATGATATAGTACTTATTAGGATATATATTGCATTCTTTACAAGTACAAAAGTACCAAGATATCACTAGTATCACAAATAAAAGTAGGTCGACGAGGTTGCCTTTGGTAAGGGGAGTAACTCCTACGGTTGTAAATGGAACACTGAGCTAAGGGGTCATCACTACTACAATTATGAATTTTAAAAAACAAAAACTAAAAAACAACAAACATTCCCAGCTTGGTCACCTTGTAAGCGGGTGCGCTCTTCAAACGCGCATGTATAACACGGAATTATATAACACCCGGAATTATATAACAAAATGGACTATTATATAAGTGTTGAAGAAAATTTTGTTTATACTATCGCTAGTGACACTGTGTATATTACTATTACTTGTTTAACTATTTGATCCTGATGATGTCGGCATTTTTCTGACTTAGTTTATGATAGGATGCTGTTAAATTTCTGAAATATATACCTTAATGTCAAATATTATTAAATATTTGGATATATTTTATATAACAACTACCTGTAGACAACAATTAAAAAGCAATAAAAAAAACCACACTTCCCATAATATAAGCATATAAGTGAACCTGTGTACGCGAACCAGACACAGTAACATACTTTCATGATCGATAAGTCTTGAGACGATCCCGCAAGGCGAAAAGGGAGGTAACTCTCATACACGCGCTGGCGCCATGACGTTCTGAAACAAGGTCCTGCAACTCGCAAACATTTATTAAAAACCTCATTCAAGCGAGCTGTTACGTGGTAGGTAACCATGCGGTTGGCCTTTTAGTTGCTAATAAAGATAATAACTTGCTATTTCGAATAGTAAATACCATGTTTATGTTTACATTTACGGAGAATTTCATGAAATATTACCTATCTGGGAAATGAAGGAAGTTTGTTTCAAAACGAGGCTAAACGCTAACATGCAGACAGATACTGTTTTTCGACGTGTTATTTAGGGTTGAAGTATTATTTGTTAATGTAAGCATTAGTGTTGTATTTTGCTACTTGACTGCATTCATAATGACCACAAGAATCTCAGAAAATTAGAGTGCCAAAAAATGTCTAAAAATGTACAAACTGCAAACAGTTTTGTTCTGTGATATTTAAATAAAGGGCAAAGGTGGAGGACAGGGGCCGTAGTATTTTATTCTACAAAATCGGTTGATTCTCGATCTGAAAAAGTATCCACGGTTCCAGTGATATATGCTTCGATATCGGATATAGTACCAGAATATTCCATTGTTTCACGAATATTTCACTTTTAGAAGTTGTCGGGCTACTTGGATGTTCTGATGGAAATGTTGGTAAGGAATATCGGTAAGGAAAACAAATAAAAATTAAATATGGCTTGATGAGCGAAAACGCGCAATCCTGTGTCCCATACACACAAAAATGAAAGTTTGGATGCATGAATATTCTGTTATGCGTCAACATGGACACACTTTATAAATAGAAATTATTGACAACTTCAGATTCATTTGTTATCGTATTTCTAAATTTGTTGCTATAAAAAATTATTCAAGTAAATATATGCACCTGCCATATACAGTGTACCCTCGATATACCACAGAAGTAGGCTACGTCGTGCTTCACATTGTTTTCATTATCTCAATATCACGATGGACATGTATAAATAGTATTTAGACATTTTCCCAACATTATTTAAACTTCTACTCCATATATTGCCGATGTGGTCTACATTATCTAAGCTAGATTGAATTTTTGTAGCCCAAAAAAAAAAGGTCGATCCATGTGCTTTGGAGAATGCGCAGATTGTTTGTGCAGATGTATTACTTTCTGTTTTAAAATAATTAAGTGTTGTTTTTGTCGCGGTTTGTCTTTGTATAAATATGAACATAACATTGTTTAACCTTCTCCCAGCTAAATAAAATCAAAGTGTTTTATTTCTGCATATGATCGGGCAACTTGTCACCTTCAGCAGGGAGAGGGTTAATGGTATAGGTGTATGCATTAAATATTAGCAGAAATTCTTTAGAATTCTTTATATTAAATTAAATAGATGAAACTAACTAAAATGCAATAATGATATTTTATTTCGTGTATATTCACGTGCCTGTGTCTACGTCGGACCCACGTAAATCCGTGATCCATTGAATGGCGTTATATTGAGGGTGCACTGTATATTATAGGTAAAGACAAGCAACTCTTCCGATCGCAAATAGAGTAAGGCAGTGAAACATCGTGAAGCACGATCTATTTATTAAAGACACATGAACATGTTGTATCATCATTCATCACCAAAGGCACACACACACACACACACAAAGTATATCACCATGCGTCCCCAGGATGATTATAATATTGCCTAATAGACTAACTAAGAAAACATTAAAATCATATGCCAAACTATCATACAATCCCTTTTATGTTTGTCAAGTGAATGTATTTTGCAGTTGTAGCTAAGAACTAGTCCGAAACAACCATAAATATCTCTGATATTATGCCTTTAATCCCAATTGTTTACGAATATCACTGTTACTTCATCAGCAAGCATGTTAATCTAGAAACATTTCGTTCTACACAAAGTAGTAATATGGTACTGTAAAACATCATATTCACTGTAAGAAGATGCAAAAGTGTATTTACGCGGTTCATGAAATTTGAAGCCCTTGTTTTCGGAGAATTCAACTCTGATAGACATCTTGAACAATGAATATTACCTGGATATGCTTATGGTTATAAAACTTATTAACCCTCTGCCTGCTGAAGGCGACTTGTTGCCCGATCACATGCAGATATAGAACACTATGATTTTATTCAGCAGGGAGAAGGTTAAAAGAATTGTACACTAGGCAATCTAATGTTTCCTACGTCTATGTGCAGTTGAGTAAAACTACTACTACTAAAATTGACATGAAGTTTTGATATATTTTCAGATATAAAAGGATATGGAGGTTGATGGCATCACTGTGAAGACTGAACCTATCGATGTCCATGATGATTTCTCATTCCAAGTGAAGACAGAAGATGGTTGTACCGTCGTGGTTAAACAGGAACCGGACGACGATGATGATGACGATGAGGAGGAAAGTTTGGCAGACGACGGAAAACTACAGGAGACATTATTGAGGAAGGTTCTGTGTGATCTTGACAAAAGTTCTGAAGAAAGTTCTGACGATAGCGACTGTGATCAACCAGTGAGAGTGTCTGTGAAACGAAAGGGCAGAGCGAAAGTAGGTAAAGTTAAAATAAAGAAAGAACCCATGCTAGAGGAACCTAGCACCAGTAGCAGCAATGGTGAACAAAATGAAGATCCCGATTCTGCCAATATGGTGGTGTCGGGAAATGCTGCTAATATACTATTGAAGGCAGCCAAGGGGGCCAGGGCAGGGCAAGATGCAGACACAATCAAAATAATTTTCGACGTATCTGGAAAGCTGAAAGAATGGCGGGTCGAGAAACCCGTAGGATCCTCACTTCCTGCAGTAAATTTGGGCAAAATACTCATGTTTGCGAACATGCTGAAAACCCCGGATTCCTCTGAAGTGCACGGGGTGGAGTCTGGGAGTTCACCATCCTCAACGAATGCCTCCACTAGCACCTCACCCCCTGCCAAGAGGGTCAAGCGCGAGTCCGTAGATATGGAGCCGGAAGGGGTAGTGGATGGGGATTTCCAAGGCTACAAATGCAAGATCTGTAAGAAGGAGTATCTCAACAGGCGTGGCATGACCACTCACATGAAGATCCATCACCTCGCCCTCAGTGGTCTGCCAGGCAGCGGTCTGGATTACAACCGGCCCAGGTCTCTGCCTGACCAGGTCAAGAGTTTACTTCCTGTCGCAACCTCGACAGCATCAACATCAACTGACTCCGAGAAATCACCTTCGGCCGCGCCATCCAGTTCTGCAGCCAAACTCAGATCTGCGGCCAAACGCAGTTCTGCAGCCAAACCCAGACCAGTTTACATGGTTTCGTCGGAAACTGCCTCGAAATTGGCTGCGAAATGTAGCAAGGCTAATTCTAATGGTCAGTTAGCTGGCGCGTCGTCCACTGTGAATGCAGATTCCTTACGGAAACATGCGTCCAAATCTATATCTGCCGACGCCCTCCGAGCTGTCGCCGGCCCCAATACCAAGGTTGTTGTCGTTTCTCAAAAAATGTTGGAAGAACTTGGAGAAGACAAAGCCAAGATGTTTGCAGCTAACAAAGTCAACCCTAATTTGCCATTCAATCCTAAAAATGTAAGAATAGTCCACGCTTCCAGTGCGGCAATTTCAAGTTTGACTGGGGAAACAATTTTTGCTGATAAAGCTGCAGCAACCGCAGTCACTGTGAAGATTGAAAACACCGATGAGGTGGTAGGAAATAACACGAAGAAATCTGTGTCGTTGTCTTCTAAGGAAGTCCCGACGGTTAAGAAAACGCTGTTGGCAGCTGCAATGGAATCTGAACTATTTGCCAGTCCAAAAAACACACGATCACCCAAAACCAAGCGCACTCTGTTAGCTACTGCATTGCAAAGTAAACTGGAACCTGCCTCGGAAAGGAGGTTGTGGAATCAAGTTCAAACTGACGCATCGGAAAATGCAAACCCAAAAGAAAATTCTCCATCTGTCTCGGGAACACGCAATCGGCCATCTCTTCCAAGATCTGGCAAAATCTCCCACCAAACTCCAGCATCGCAAGCTGATGATGAAGAAGAAGACGAAGATGATGATGATGAAGAAGATGATGAAGAAGAAGACGAACCTAGCTACTTCTGTGAGGAGTGCGACAAGTCGTTCACGACGTACACGAAGCTGAAGCTGCACAAGACGATCCACAACCGCGAGCGCCCGTTCTTGTGCGGGTTGTGCGACAACTCGTACAGCCTATACACGGACCTGGAGTGCCACCTCCTGAACCACTCGGACACCTCCAGGAACAAGACGCGCGTGTGCTTCACGTGCAGTGTGTGCGTGGAGGAGTTCGACACGGAGGAGGAGATGGAGGTGCACCTGAAGACCCACGGGGAGGTGGATGTGGAGACGGTGTACGAGTGTGGGCAGTGCGGCAAGGAGCTCAACAGCCACATGCACCTCAAGGTCCACATGAAGGAGCACATGAACAACGACTTCGAGCCCTGCAAGTGCGGCATCTGCCTCAAGTCCTTCTGGGACGTGGCCGTGCTCAAGGAGCATCTCTCGCAGAGGCACTTCCTCAACGCCCACTACATGTGCAGCGTCTGCAAGTGCCGATTCGTCACGCCGGGGGCGCTGAAGGCACACATGCCCGTGCACGTGACCACCAGCGAACACAAGAAGTGCTTGCAGTGGAAGTGCCGGTATTGCGTCAATAGATACATGTACAAGACGGACATGATCACTCACATCAGGACCGACCACCCGTTGGCCAGGTTCTTCGACTGCAGCTTCTGCTGTTCGTCGTTTGTAAACCAGGAAGACTTACAGGCTCATGTAAAGACGCACAGTGTAGTGGCCCATTTTCTGTAAGTGTTTGGGAATAATGGAGTTTCTTAGCCAAAAATTGTCTTGTAAATATACTAATTAGCTAGAGATCTAGTGAAGTTCGACAAATTTACATAACCGAGTATGTAGATAGATATTATTATGTTGAAATTATTAACAGCCCAAGGCTGGTAACATTAAAGCACTAATTTCAGTTATTTTTTTTTGAAAATGTAATTCTAAATTCGTTTGAACATAGCTTTAAATGCACTTAGGGATTGGTCTGGTATGTTATATTTTCTTTAATACATAAATTGTCAAGGAATATAAAATGAAAGTTATTTTCACTTACCATGAAGATTGGTAATTTAGTGATGTCAAAATGTTTGGGTAACATGCTACCAGTTTTTTTGCAGGGAGAATTATTTGAAATTTCTTTTACTAATAATTATTTACTAATAATTATTAAGTAATCTGGAAATTAATTTATTTCATCTTGTTTGTTACATATAATATTTGGTTGTCTTACTATTATATACTGTTCATATTTTCAGTGCAGTGCACACATTTACATGTAATTTAATGTCAACTGTTTAGCACAATCTACATGCTTGGTGATAGAAAGAGCAAGGAGGAAAATGTTTTATATGTTTTTCTTTTCTAGTATCGTATACCATGTATTTTCTGTCTATATATTCTGTCTTTGTAATTACATTTACTGTCTTTATTATATTGTTGTCTTATACTGTCTTTGTACATATTTACAGAATTCTGCAATTATATTTTGCTTGTACAATCAAAGCCTGTTTGTAATTTGTAGTTGTTGACGTATGGGTGAAATCTCCCCGCTAATTCATTCATTGTAATGTCTAATTCTGATCACTACTGTATTTGAGATCTGTATGAGAGGATTTTGGTCTTTCAATGCATATAAGCTTCATGGAATGATCGGTGACTATCGGATTAGAAATAGCGACGATACGAAGCAAACGTCTCATTTACCGGAAACTGCACAATTATAGGAAATTATGTTTCGCTATGCGACTATGGGAAATGATGCAGGGAAAAACCCGCGATTATCGGAGCAAGAGCAGAACTATAAGGAGCCGTTTACAGAAAGAAAAGGGCGGACAATCTACTTATCTTGTTGTGAATGTCCTGCTCGCGCTCCAATAATCTTGTTTTTTTCCCATATTGTTTCCCATAATCGCGCATAGCGTTCACATAGCGAGACATTATTTCCTATAAGTGTGCATAGTTTCCGGTAAATGAGACGTTTGCTTCGTATCGTCGCTACTTCTAATCCGATAGTCACGCCACAGTTCCAATAGGGTTATTTTGGGGGGGGGGGGGGGGGGG
>JAVCKZ010058367.1:0-16005 GCA_034780755.1 Lepetodrilus elevatus
ATTTGATAGGACATATTCGATACCACACCGGATCAATGGCCTTGACCCCATTTCCGACCATGCGACTAAAGGCTGAACAGGTTCGGGAAACCCACCGAACGAGCCGACTGTTCGATCGAGCGGTGGATCAAACGCTCCCGATTGCGGTGGGGGCGAAAGAAGCTTTCGAAAATAGACGGACCTTTTGCAAATATATGGTTGGGGCGAACAGGCCTTTTGAAAATATATGGTGGGGCGATTGGCTCTTTCGAAATTATAGGGTGGGGCGAACTGGTCCATGCATTGAGGCGATTTGCCGGGGGGAAAGTGTTAAGGGGCGGAAAGGCTGGGGGTGTAAGCGTTCAGGGGCGAAACGTCTGCCACCCGCAGGAAACACCTAAATCACAAAGAATGCATGTAAATAGAAAACTTCTTAAAACTAAATTATGTCTTCTCCTCAAATTAACGAAACTCCCAAGGGATAAAAGTAAAATACCTGAATTATAAACATATTTTGGTGTGGATGCATTACAGGCCTGCAGCAGCCCCTGAAGGAGATCAGCCGTGGACCCCTGCTGGCTACACCACCTTCAAGATCCTCATGTCAGCCCGACTGTGCGCCGCCTGGTGGAACATCATCACAGACTGCGACGAGACCTTCAACTACTGGGAACCGGTGGGTTGTCATTCACTTTCTCAGCGGCTTGTGCAAAGTGGCGTAACTTTTAAATATAGCCTCATCTCTAAACTTAGCAGTGGCTGTAGTCTTATGACTAAGATTGGAGAACTGACAATTACTGATGATAGCGCAAATGGTAGATCTAATGATATGTCGATGATGATATATACATTCATTTTTCAGACTCATTTCCTGCTGTTCAACAAAGGGTTCCAGACCTGGGAGTATTCACCTGTGTACGCCATACGGTCGTACGGCTACATCTGGTTACACGCACTGCCACTCAAGCTGTATAAAACTGTCTTTGAGACCAACAAGGTAGTTGACATTGAGAGTTAACTTTAGCATGGTAAACCACAATGAGCATTACATTAAGATGTTTATTTTAGTATTTCAAACTTCTTTTTTTTAATGGTTAATGATTTTATGAATAAAAATCTTCATAAATTATGTTTTGAAATAACATTAATATTGACGTTTTTATTTTATTTTTCAGATTGTCCTATTCTATCTCCTGAGATGCATCCTGGGCTTTGTGTGTGCACTGTGCGAGACATATTTCTACAAGTATGTTTAGCTTGTTTTATGCATATAACTTGTATAGAGTTTTCTATACCTCCTTGTGAAAGCAAGTCATGTAGTTAGATGTATGCACTAGGCCTCAATCTGAGATTCTCACAGCCAGAATAATTTCAGTGAAAGTATCCCCTGAAGTACTGCACTTTTAGATTTCTCATTGCGTCCTGGGATCTAGGCATCAGTGTTCGCCAAAGTTACCTTTCTGGCTCAAAATTGATAGGATACGCTTGTCTGTAGAGTGGCAATGCAGATATCATCCTTGGCCTGTACCGGCCAGTGCTCACAGGTGACCTAAATAGTCTAAAAGGAGGACTGTCATGGTGTGATTTATAGCAACAACTTGATCGTTCTCATACATCAATAATACAAGTTGTTGCTACAAGTCGCACCATGAGAGTCCACCTTGATAAGGTGATAAGCCGTGATATTAGTAAGATAACAAATGTATTTAGAAAAAAATGACTATTTTCTAATAATTAGAAATTAGGATATGAATTATTTTTTGATAATTTTCATATTTTTAGGGTCAGAAATAAATTATTTTTGGTAAAGAACTATTAGAGGGTTTGAATTATTAGGGCAGTTATGCCGGTACAGTAATTCCATTTGTGTTTGTTCCAGGGGAGTGTGCAAGCATTACGGCGCCAACACTGGAAGACTGACTCTGTGGTTCCTGCTGTTCAGTTCGGGGATGTTCATCTCCTCCTCCAGTTACCTCCCCAGCAGCTTCTCCATGTATCTCACCATGCTGGCCATGGGGTCCTGGTACCTCAAGCACTACCACGTGAGTCGCTGGTCGGGTGGTAGCGCAGTGCTAGAACATTTGGACTTCAGAGCCAAATGTCCCAAGTTCAAATCCCGCCCCGAGATGTTTTTTTTGCAGCATGTTTTTTTCATATTAACCCGTTTATTGCATAATTAAATAATTCATCATTTCTTATACATGAAAGATTCTTGCTGTGATGTAAAACATTACTCACTTGTTCTTTCCAATGCAGGATACACTGTCTGAACTGTCATAGATCTGGGTTTATTAGTACAAGCTAGAGTATGGTATGAACAAAATAAACTTAAAGACTACACTCATCCCCCAAATGCATCATAGACATGTATAAATGTTTACATTTCAGTTAGCCATACTTGCGTTAGCTGCTAGTGCTATAATCGGTTGGCCGTTTGCTGCAGCCCTTGGGTGGGTATTCCTTATTCCTAGTGTATAATATGTCGCCAGTGTGTTGTCACTGATATTGCATGTTGGGGTGGGTGGTAGCCCACTGGTAGTGAAATGGTAGAACATTACACTCTAGGAGTCAAAGGACCCGGGTTCAAATCCCTTCCCGGGAGACCGGCATCAATGTTTGCAAAAGTTACCTTTCCGATGCGATATCGATAGGATGCGTTATCTGTAGAGTGGCATTGCAGGTATCATCCTTGGTCTATCAGTACCAGTCTGTGCTTGCAAGTTTGCTGCAATATTCAAATATGGATGTTGCAGGTTTCCTACTGCCATAAAACTGACAAGCTGCGATTTAAGTGAAAGAAGCTTGAAAGCAGATATAAACCCCAATTCAAAATAAAGAAAAAAAATATATTGTATGTTAATTAAATACAGGTAATATACTGAAATTATTACATTCTTATCATGTCAGATTCTACCAGACGCTTGAAATCCTCCTTTATAATATTCTCACCTACGGGCTTTGTATGCTGATGTATGATTCTCTGCCTGTTCCAGAATACCGATAGCTTGGGACATACTGTTTCGACACAAGCAAATCCGGACATTCGTCATGTGGAGTGTTGTGGCACTAGTTCTATTCTTGGTAAGAGCACGAAAAAATCTCTTTTAAAGACTAATATAAGGTGCATTTGTCTTTACAGGTCATGCTTAGTACGTTTGTCTATTGAATGATATAATTGAATGGACATAGATGTGAACTGTTATTATCTTCATAACATTTTACTCCAATTTTTAAATCTCCATGGCATGTAGAATAATCGAAAAAAATATTTTCGTCATTTTGTTGGCACTTAAGACTATCCATAGACTCTGAGGATGAAAGAAAAATGACACAGACTAGTTGGCACTGGGAGAGGGATTTGAAAGCTGTGACAATGTTGGCCAAAATAATGTTTGTTTATTTCTCCTGCAGATTCCGTTGGTACAACTGGACACATATTACTTTGGCAAGCTGGTCATAGCTCCATTGAACATCGTCCTGTACAATGTGCTGAGTGACCACGGCCCAGAGCTTTATGGTGAGACATGCGTGTGACATGCCCTGCCTACAGGAAGAGTAGTGTTACTGTTTGTTTATTACAGTATTGTGTTAAGTATCCATTATGGGTAACAATATGACAATACCGTAATTACTCTAATAATTTGAACAGGAGAAAATAATTAAAATAATAGCTGTTCGAATTATTTTAAATATATGAAAATTTAAAATGATTGGTGTTCGTATAATTAGGGACAACCAAATTAAAGTATAAAATATAATAGACGTGTAAATGAAATAAATTAAGGACATTTTATAAATAGGTCATTAATAAATTTGATATATGAATTTTGGGTATTTAAAATTATTATTTGTTGATGTTGCAGGAGTGGAACCGCTGTCATTTTACTTCATGAACGGATTCCTCAACTTCAACGTCATATATCTAGCGGCACTGGTGTCTCTACCTATTGCAGTCAGTACCATAATATTTGTCTCCATCAATGTACTTTTTTCAACTTTCAGCAAATGTAACCGCATAATGTTTATATAATTAAGTATATTTGTTCCTGTATTTTCTAACAAGATTTTTCCTTTTTTGTCATTAATAATTGTTATAGAATCTACAAATTGAATTAATAATACATTAATTAATTTCCCCACAATTTGCAGATAATTGTCCGGCTTATCGTACGGTCATCCGACACATGTAAGTATCCCTGTTATTCACTATCTGCCAAAATGCCTGCAATTATCTGCACCTGTTCTGCAGTTATCTGCCCCTGTTTTGCATTTGTCTCACCCTATTGAGAGATGTTAATTTTATGTTGTAGGTCTATTTTTTAGTTTCCAACATGCATGTGTACTGTATGTGGTTCTATGCAATGTTGAAACATCTGGCCTTGAGATCATGAAACATCTTTGATTATGATTTCATACTCATCTTTGTTCACAAATCCCAATTGAAATGTGTGCTGGAGTATGAAAATGTGCTCAAAACATTGCATTTATCTTGGGATCTGATCAACAATGTTGTGAGGCTATGTTTCAGCTATAAATTCTAGAGATTTTAAGAGCATACATAACAAATATATTTTTTTACAGAAAGTTTTTGTTTGACTGAATATTTAATTATAATTGCAGACATTCCAATGTGGCTGTCGCTAGCTCCAATGTACATTTGGATTTTGATCTTCTTCACAAGACCTCATAAGGTATTTCCATTAGAACCTTGAATATGCATGTTACCTTTCTTACACGATTATGATAGGGTGCGCTCTCTGTACTTTGACAATCGTCGCAAATGGGTGAAAGATTCCCGCAGCGACGTTAAACTCCATATTCACTCACTCACTGTACTTTGACAATGCAGTTATCATCCTTGGTCTATCTGTACCAGCTGGTGCTTGCAGGTTTACTGCAACATTCAGTGATATAAGTGACACAATCTTGAAAGTTACTGTACTGTACAATTTTACGTTTGTTCATACTGTATTCCGATATGCTGTACGGTATATAAAAACGTCCTATAAACTATGTGTTTTCTTTCAGGAAGAAAGATTTCTGTTTCCAATATATCCGTTCTTTGCTCTGGGTGGTGCGGTCTGCTTGGACCACATACAGGTACATTTACAATACTTTGGTGCCAGAGATCCTGGAATCTTTTTATCCTAAAACTGACAAACCGTGATATGAGTGAAAGTATCTTGAAAATGCCTCTAAACCTCAATTAAATATAAACAAAAAATGTTTTAAACTTAGTCATGTTGGTATGAGATGAAAATGCTTTAACTAAGTGCATGATGTCTACGAACTATATTGAGGATATAATTTTAACACTGCGATCTGTTGTAGAAACTGGTGAGTTTCCTGTTCCCCAAGAAGTCTGCGTATCACTACACGGACCACACCAACTGGCTGTCCGTCTTCACAGGCACACTCTTTACGCTGCTGTCCATGTCGCGGATAGTCGCCCTATACCAAGGTCAGTAAATTACCAATCTAATAGCGGCCGCACACTAGGGATTTCCGTCGGTTTTCGATCACCTAGTGTACGGTGCTCGAAATATCAAAACATGCTAGATATTGTGCGATCAGTCGGCGAGACTAAAATTGGAGGCAGAAATCGCTAGTGTGTGACCAGCATTACACTACCTGTGGATCTTTATGTTCAAATTCCATAGCATTGTACTGGGTATTGTTTCTCGAGGCTCTCGTTTCTCGAGGCTCTCATATCTACTACGAGACCATAAGGACTCTCGTAGCGATCTCTAATACATGGGGATCATGCATTTACGAGAGCGCCATGGTCTCATAGTAAATAATATGATACCCTGGACATTAGCTAGTAATAGTATATTTTGAATCTTCTACGCAGGTTACCATGCATCGATGGATATCTATGTAGAACTGAACAAGATTGCCAACGACACCAGAATCCATACGTTGTCCCCAGACAAGCCAGTCAATGTGTGTGTGGGCAAGGAGTGGTACCGCTTCCCAAGCAGTTTCTTCCTACCCAGCGAAAAGTGAGTGCACCAGTGTGAGGCCTGCTCCATGGCGTAATGGTTTGAGCGTCTGCCCGGAGTGTGGAAGGTCGCGGGTTCGATCCCCGGTTGCAGCATACCAAAAGATGTTAAACGATGGTATTTGTTGTTGTCCCCCTACTTGGTACTTGGAATTAATGACTTTTGATTTATTTTTATTTTAGTCGCATATGGGTGAAATATTCCTGTTTCAATGTAAAGCACTAATTAAAATAATAAATTTTTCAGTAATTGTACTTACTGTTCATGAATGATAATTTCTTTCAGTTGGCACCTTCAGTTCATAAAGTCAGAATTTAAAGGCCAACTTCCCAAGCCCTACGAGAGTGTTGCTGATGCTACACAGCGTATACCTTCACACATGAATGAGATGAACCTAGAGGAACCCACCAGATATGTCAGTATTTACTTTTATCCAAAAATATGTGTTAATTCTAGCAATTTGATTGGATGAGATGTGTCCCGTAAAAATGTTGTACACCCTAGTTTGGCCATAGGAAAAAGTTGTGAATTTATCGTTGCTTGTGGGTGCAAAGTTCCTGCTGCAATGTTAAGCAACATGACTCACTCGATCATTTTCAATTTGTTTCAGATAAATGTCAGCAGATGTCACTATCTGGTCGACCTTGACCTTGAGACGGAGTCGCCAAATGAGCCTCGGTATTCACACACAGACGAGTGGAAAGTGTTAGCTTCAGTTAAATTCCTAGATCTATCCAGGTAAGTAATTTCTCGAAACTGGCATCTTCGATTGCCTCCAGCATACAGGTTAAACAAATCACACTCAATGTGTATAACCCACTGTATACCACTAACAATGATTACTAATGATCTTGTTCACATATTTCTAAAATTAAGTAAGATAAGAACTTTGCATTGCTCTAGCATCAGACTATGGGTGAAAGATTCCTGCTGTGACGTAAAACAATAACTCACTCACTGTACAACAACACCACACGTCGTGGCTTGTTATGTCAAATGTATTTCAACACAAATAACGTTTAGCTTTTCTGATAAAATTGTATCTGCACATTTCAGGTCGCCCAGATTACTAAGAGCATTTTTTGTTCCGTTTGTGTCATCACGATACTGCACCTACGCAGATTACAACCTCCTCAAGACTACGCGTACGAAAAAAGTTAGAGCTAAGTCACCATGATTACAAGAGACTAATACTGTATGCACGACACTATAGATTAGAAGTTGTATGCAAAATGCTGAAATTTGATGTAAAGATGAGTGTTTAGGATAGAAATAACAAAATGTATGTATGGCTCAATAAATGTGATGGATGTTTTCTGAATGTTATATTCCTTCATAACTGATTTGTCCAATATTTATTGATAATTGATCGATATTGAGCTGATGATTATAGATTTTTCATATCTGTATGGATAGTAGACTGTATGCCTAGTGCATAGATGTTGTCAGAATGTAACAAATATAATGAATGATGGAGGAACGATGCAACGGTGTACATTTTATTTTGTTATATGGTAATGTTATTTTAGTACATCAGCAATGCTTGTCCTTGGACTTATCCACCGGATAGCCATTCCTTGTATAGATCTGCGAGTTTTGTATAATTTTCTGTGAAAATTGGACTCAGGACAAACTAAGCCAAACGCCAACACCAGACAATATTGCTCAACATTTCACCATCATTTTGGCTGGTTGGTTACGAGTGCTAATGGAGACTTTGTTTTCTCATGTTCAACTTCAAATATGTGAATTCCTGCGTAATAATGTCAAATAATTTTGTTGATCACATGATATTATTTATGTGCACGTTCTAAGTCAATGTGCACATTCTAAGTCAAATATCATGTGATCAATAAAATTGTGTAAAAAATAGGATTTCTCACATTTGAAGAGAAATGTCTCTATTGATTATGTAGTACCGGTAGTACAATATGTATTGATCTAATGTTGTGATTTATATCATTGGACATGTATAATAATAATTAATTATAATACATGTACAAGGATATAAATTGTATATTTGACTTGATATTCAAGTATTTTCCACTGCAATAATTATTTGAATATTTCAAAGATGAAAAACAGTGCTGTCATATTTACTGACAGTGAATTTTACTTGAGCATTAAAAGCTTTAATGGTGATGTGTTCTATGTTGAATATTTGATTGCAACTCGTTATTAATAGATACAATGGACATTGATGTCTCAACATGTGACCAACTCTGATAACTTACTGAATATGTTTTGCTTTCATTCAGTTTAATGTAATACATAGATTAGTCCTTATCAAAAATTGGTGTGTTTTCTTTTTCTTAATTTATTTTTTATATTTTTTTATTACCGGTATTCCAAAAATGTTTTGAAGAAAATCGTTGGCAATAAATGGTGGGAAGAACATATGCCACATTTGTCTTTTACAAGAACATAAATCACCTGTTTTCCTGTGCCAAATAATCCTCACGGCAATGTCAATTATGTCTATTTTGTATGACTGGCTAAATATATTTACGAAAAGAGGATAGATTCAAAATCTCCTTTAATCAATTGCAGTGCCTGGGACTAATACTTGTTTAATCAATACAGTGTATCATTTATTCAGTTCCACAACATTTAATAGACAATACTTCCTGATAAATTGAAATATAAGTATATGTGTGTGTTTACAATATGCCGTTTCATCATACCTCAAAACTGCTGATTTACTTGCAACAAAAACTACAATTAATAAAAATTAAATTAAATTGTACTTGTATGATGTATACATATTCAAAACCAATTGTATCTGATATTTTATAGTTATATCTCACAAATATGGTTGAATAACAATTTTGTTGATTGATGTCATGTTTATGAGTATGCATGTTTTAGTAAACGGGCCTGTATTCTCTAAACTTCTTAGCTAACAACCTTTTAGTGAGAAATGATCTCTTCCAAAATTAACACAAGCAGAAAACCAGATAGGCAAACTTCTTAGGACTTGCAAACTGTTGAGAATACGGGCTCTGGTTTTTACCCAATATGCAATTTTTGTCGTCAGTATTCAAAAGGCAGCATCATAATATTCCATGCATTATTATTATTATTATTATTATTACGGTATGTTATTATTATTAATGGTTCATGTTCATAATTAACATGTATGGTTGACAGCTTCCTCTGCGACAAAACGATAATTCACTCACATTCACTCATAAGTAACCTATTTCCAACAAAGCTAAATAATTATTGTGTCTATATGTGATGACAAGACTACATGCATTTCATACTAACCTGTACAAGGTATTGTTTCCTTTCAGTATGCAATTATTATTCATGTACTTGATTCTATACAAGTCTGTGATTGAATTAGAACTGAGAATAGCTACCGGTACTTGTCTATAACTAGGAGTAATAGATTAGCATGTAGAACTATGTAAGAATAGTGTGTATTGTACCCGAGAACTAAGTTAGAACCAGTGGTTATTCTTATTCACTATATCATTTTCTTGCAGTTCTTGACCATGTTGAATAAAATGTTAAGCAAGTACAAACATAGGTCACTTCATGAACGTTTTGTGTACCTGTAAAAGAAATACATTCCTACGTTTAATAGCAGTACATGTAGTCCATTGTATTGAAGCAAAAGTTCTTATTTCTTACAGAAATAATCCTCTGCTTCGTTATTAGAAACAATTTTTATGCTGAATGTCATGGTGTATCTATAGTCATCATTGATCTCTTAGAAATGTGATGAAGATGTGAAACAAATGCAATAAAATCATAATATGTATATGTCTTTTTATTTCTTTAGTTGTTTTTCTTTTAGTATGTGACCAGTCATACAAATATTTACATAAAAGCATTACTGTGTGTTATACAGTAACACGACTCTGACTGTATCCTGGTAATGTTACAAGTAATGCCTGTATACACATGTAGGACAGAAATACAAATATTGTATTGTGAAACTCAACTTGCCAGTAAGTATTTGGACACATATTAGACCGATATTCATTTAAAAAGAAATCTTCAGCATGCTTGATAGGTCAGGTCAGCCATTATGTGAGAACACACTGGACTGTTAACAACGTGAACATTGGAAATGATAGTCATGACACTAGTATCGAAGAACTTTGATCATTGAAAAATACATCATTCAATGTAAAATACCGGGCATGCAATACAAAAACAATACACTTGTTAAGAATAATGTACAGTAGGCCTTGGATAAACCGGACACTCGCCTATAACGGACTGAATCTGAAGTCCTGGTTAACACTAATTACGACATTACGTGTATAACGGACCGCATATAACGGACAAAAATAGCCTGTCCCAATGAGTATGTTATATGCAAGGTCTACTGTACATTCAATTTCACATTTCTTCTCTGCCGGGTTTGTTCTGATGACTGCTCTGTAAGTGTAAGGCATATCTGGTTGCAAATGGAAATAATATAGTCATTAAAACACTAGATAACTTACATTCTGACCCGTTTAACTCTCTCCCTGCTGGAGTAGGCAAGATCACTTCTCATTAAGGCATTTCCTGTTGCATTCAGCAGGTTAAACCATCAGCATGCTAATTCATTCAGGGATAAGTGAAAGAATCTTGAAAGCAGCTCTAAACCCAAATTAAAAATAAAATACTAGTACACCAAAACCAACAACATTAATTCAGAGGCAATGTCCCATATACCGTCACACTGGTAAATGCATCAGTTGTTAAGGCACTCCATACTTTCATCATTTCAATCCACATCATGTTCTTTAACCCTCTCCCTGCTGGATTAGACACAGACAAAGCTCTTTAGGGCATCTCCAGTTGCCTCCAGCATAGAGAGGGTTCATTCAACAAAATATACAAATGTGTTAATCAGCGATCGAAACTTGACGATAAAACTTACTAGCCCGAATAGTGATACAAATAACAAATGTTATGAATTTCTACTAGTCCTTAGGAGACCTTTAGCATTGCGAGAAATGGCCTGGGCTAGATGACTAGTGTTACTTTCAATCCCTGTTAATGTTTGTCCATGTTCAAAAAAGCTACCACATGAATTAGTTATATCACAGTTTCAATGCTTCATCAGATGCTTATCAGAAATATCTCATTCACTGGACAATTTCTCGAGTGCAGGTAAAATGTCTGCCACTAGAGGGCGTGTCCTCTTCTTGGTGAGACACCTGGTGGCGATGTCATAGAGGACAGTGACGGTCTCCTCACTCCAGGCGCCGGCTCTGCGGTCTACAATGTCCAAGATGTTGTCACAAGTCTCCTGTATGTGACTCCACAAATCATGATCTTCTCTTCCACTGTCAAATGATGGAAGTCCAGTTATCAATTCCAGAAGGACTATTCCAAAGCTGAAGGTGTCAAGCTTGGCGGAGACGTCAAACTGATAGGCCTCCGGGGCAAGATAGGCCGAAGTACCGATCACTACCGACGTTTCCGCAAGTGTAGTTCCGGTACCTTTTGGTGCAATACGAGCTGTCGCAAAGTCACCAACTTTGGCTTGGAAGTCTTTATCGAGTAAAACATTTGCACTTTTTATGTCTCTGTGAACAAGCCCTTGACCATTGAGATACGCAATTCCCCTAGCTGTTCCTTGTCCAATTAGGATTCTTGTTTTACAATCAAGCGGTTCTGTCCCATCCTTACAGTTAATTCTGTCTTCTAAGGATCCATTTGGCATATACTGATAAATCAAGCAGTGGTTTGTGTCTTCTTGAGAAAAACCTAGCAAGTGAACAATGTTTTCATGTCTGTATCGTGACAGTACTTCCAGTTCCGTCTTAAATTGCTTCAGGTTTTCTTCGTTTTCTTCCTTCAGGCTTTTTACGGCGATTTTGAACCCGTTGTTGAACTGTCCTATGTAAACTGTTCCAAAACCTCCCTTTCCAAGCATATTGCCTCCTTTGGAGAATTCAGCATCATTGAAGTTACCAGTGATGCTTCTTAATAGTTTGTAATCCAAGTGCCGCAATGGGATGTCCTTATCGCTCGGCAGGTCTTGTAACATGTCCCCAACTTCCATGTTTTCGTCAGATTCCCGGGGTTCACGTGAACTTTCAGGACAAGCTCCTGCTTTCAGATCCGCAGATGGATGTCCGCTGACAATGGACAGATGATCGAGTTCAATGGACTGCTCTGGACAAGCAGAAACTGCATCAGCCGCACACTGTTTCCTTTCGTAAACTGTCTCTTTGGAGTCGTATTCTTTAACGTACACAATTTGAATATCGTCTTTCTCGGGAATTGTCGTTTCCGTGGACTGTGGTCTTAGAACAGGCTGGCCTTTGAGAACGTCCACTGCTAAGAGATCTGCTGCCGCGTAGAGTTCGGAGCGCATCAATACCTGAATGAGATGCTTGACTTGCACGTTCTGAGTGGCCCATTCGTCTAGGACTAATCGTGTAGGACTCACCCCCGGTCGTCTGCTTCTGGCGTCCACCATCGCCACGAAGCTGTAGTCGTACTTGGGCTCGAACTCGTCGCTATTCGACGTCAACATGTCCAGTTTTCGTGGGATGTTGACGACCAGCTTTTCCCACAGCTGACCGACATCTAGAAATGATGACAGCTTCATCATGATGGAATATGGAAGCTTTCTTGTGAACGTATCTTCTGTCACGTTCGTGCCACGCATTTTCTTAGGTGTTAGTACGTAACAAATCACAATAATATTTATACTCTAACAGTAATCATAAGAGTTTGTGACAACCCGACAATATCACGAAGACGACATGCAGCCTATATTTAGTAATCGAATACGTCACAGCCAATCAGAGTAGAGTATATGGAACCAGGAAGTATTCTTTTTGAACTGGGCCCCGTCTACAATGAATCGCACGTCGCTAATTTCAATCTATACGGAACTCGTCTGGTACTATATTCCTTTCGCATGGACATATAACTTCCGAATATATGTCATTTATTTAATTTATTCATTTAAATAGCGCAACATATAAAAAAACAACTGCTAAAGTACACTTAAATGGATGAACAAGGATCGGATCATCATTACATTTCACTAAAGAAATTGTGATAATAATATAGTGGGTTATAGAAACTGTCTATCGCAATGTACTCTTCAACAATTAAATAGATTTGCTCTTGTCAATAGTACAATACATAGCGATGCACATTATTTTCCACATTATATTCCATATTATTCAAAACATTTTTATTCACTTGTGTTCCATAAAATATGTTAAAAAATAGTAGTAGTATATAGATAGAATGACGTTTTGATTGCTAATACATGTATATTATAAATACGGTAGTCTTGAGAATAATGTATCCCCACGTATAGGCTTAGGCTACATGAATCTTTACTAAAGATACATAATTATGTGTGGAATGTAGTTACTAGTATTGAGTAAATCTTTGTAAATGCATAGAAATAAATAATAATTCAACTTTTCATTGAAAGCAGTTTCAATTAGACCTACCCGTCTCAAGATATTATTATTTTAGGACTACATATGCCTACATGCATGCTAGTAGCTAGGCTACATCTCATCTGTATTGAACGCACATTGACGTTGAATTATAACAGAGATTATGTTGACTTTTCATGGAATATGATATCACGGACATCAGCACAAACAAAAATCAAATGTTTCGATAATTATTGGACACTTGCCTAAATCATACTGCGGATCAAAGTGCGGCAAATCGATCAGCAAATGAATCACGCTAATATAGTCCTACAGTCAATAGACGGGATTAATTCACCCAATTAATATTCCCCAGAATGTCAGTCAAACGTATATCCATACCCTTTCTATTCACATTGTCTGCGTGTTGTGAATAACAGGGATTAACCAATCGCCGTAGATCGTTACATATCAGTCTACCGATTCTATACTTCCTTAACACTGTGCGTTAACTAGCGTTAACCATCAAGACTGTAATCAATAACACCGTTCTAGCTACAGTTAGCACCCAGGTACGGGTCCGTACCATCTTGATACAGTAGCAGACAAGAGAGTGTTTGCATGCATGCTATCATCCGGGCGCACGCACACGCACACACACACACACACACACACACACACACACACACACACACACACACACACACACATGATCTGTACAGTGATGTCTACCCTTCACATCAAGAACAAATTAAATCACTGCAGGAATTCGAAAGTATACATCTTTTTTTTTTAAATAATTCAAAGTCATAACAATAAAATAAACAAGCTTATATCAAGTAATATATAATAGTATATAATTATAACCATATTTTTTTGTGAATATGTTTTCTAGGGGAATTCTAAAAAGCTTTTAGAGATAAAAGTTTCTGATTCGTGTGGTAAATATCAATGCGTAGTCTCCAATAGTCATGATAGTTGTCCGCACAATACCATAAGCGTAAAATCAAAATTGGTCAACTTGGTCCTGGAAGAAATTTAATAAAACATTTGCACTTTTAAAACAAAATTAAGTCTGGGCACATTACGTCGCCTTTTCCAATGACATATGAAATTCCCCGTTAATTCTGCCAAGTTGACTGATTGATTGATTCTCTGACAGTCGGTGCCATTAGACTTGTATTTATTATTACGTTTTAATATTTTGTGGTATATGAGGCGGACATATTGTATTTGCATCTGTAGGCCTATGTAACAACCAATTTATTGCACACAATTAACTCCGATTGTCATAATTAGTAAGTATTAATTTGTTGAATACATTATTTACATATGCCAGATCATCGTGGGAAACACCGGTCATTTACCACACTTAACCTCCGTCAAATACGGCGAATAAGACTTAGTGTATATATAGTCCTAATGGCCAGTGTTTCGAAGATGATGCCAGATATGATTGCCATAGAAAAGTAAGACGCCGTATAAAGGTATTCTAATCCGTGTCCTGTATAGGTCTACTCTATTCAGACATGATCATGGTTTTTAATATGAGATTCATTATCAACGCAAGTTTCAGAATTATGTATTATTGGAATATAACGTTATTCGTCGTGCTATCTATTCACTCTTACTGTACATAATGGAATATTGAAGTAGAAGGATCTATGACATGTGTCATTGGTGTACCAGTGAACCAAAGGTCTTGACTCAACCCATGTTATATTGCGAGTTGGCTATACAAAACCATATGGCTTCCTAACCGATAAGATCACTTCGTGGCATTGATATCACCGTAACCCTGTCATTATATGTCCACATGTTTGGCAAACATCAACAATTCTCAACTCTGATGTAAAGGTCTGGGTGTAGGTCTTATATTAGTACGAGTTCGACCATAGTATTGATAGTGTATATATAAGCTCTACAGTAGGTTACATACACCTTGTGACCTGAACCTTTAAACACTAACATGCCAAATATTTAATAATACAAGCACAGAGCATTTAAACCGAAATGAATATGGTACATTCTGCGAGTTTGTCGCCGCATACCTTAGCTAGTACCACGACCATTTTGTAAACAATCTGCAGCACCATGGCGACCCTGAGATTAGCCGGTATGTCACGTGACCGAGGAGTAGGTTCGATCTTGCGTGTAACTCTCAAAGGAGGGTATTATAGACCTCGTATTCAACCGCCTATTATAGGCAGCATAACTTGGTTGAAACTCCAACAGAGTAACGGTATATTTCTTGGAGTTTGTTACAGGACTTTACTTGTGCCTGTGAACAGCGAATACGGATGTCTGCAGATATGAAAGGTGAGGTGGAAAGTTGACATTTGGTAATTAAATAGCTGTAACTTGTGTACACGGTAGTATAACTATGAGAACGTACGATACTGTCCAGTTGCCATGCTTAGTTAAACAATGGTAGTCATTATACTTTGACAGCCCATTGACACTATGCTATAGACGACAGAGCACAGAGCTATCATTGATATAGTAGGCCTATATAAGTATGTAGCATATGTATGTATGTATGTATGTATGTATGTATGTATGTATGTATGTATGTATGTATGTTGTATGTATGTATGTATGTATGTATGTATGTATGTATGTATGTATGTATGTATGTATGTATGTATGTATGTATGTAT
>JAVCKZ010058378.1:0-16002 GCA_034780755.1 Lepetodrilus elevatus
CAATTTTATGAAATTTTGGTCGTCCTATACCATGTTCGGCTTTGAATTGTGCAAAAACTATACGTCAGAATAGAAAATGCTTTCAGACTATGGTGTAGACATTATTCCTGTAGACATTGATGTAAATATTATCAAGTAAATCCAAAAAATGTATTTTGTCAAAATTCTAGCTAGGCCTGCCACCTTAAGATGGTTCAATGGAGAAATACAGCTGCATGTCATCAGCATAATATATATAACTCCAATGCATGGCTTCTCACAATGACCCCGAGTGGTAGGACCTGATTCTAGACACTGAATAACATCTAATGAACCTAACATAATAGATACGACATCTAGAGATGTGTAGTTTCAGTAGCTGCAGTTCTGTAGAGTTTATTATGGCACCCTTGGTAAACCGGGCATCTTTCATCTACAGAACTGCACAACAGTTCCAAACACTAACTCTTGTCTCTAGACCATGGAACAGAAACTACAGCGTATCTATGTTTCTAAATTGCATATTTTGCAGGATCCGAATGGGAATCATGCTCTAGTGCTTGAACTGCTTGGGTACTTCAGCTCTACCATATTCCAAGCACTTGGAATACGTAAGAGACTGGAGTAGTCGAGCGCTCATACGGTATAGGTAGAGCATGAGTGGGAATAGGAATATTTTACTAATTTTAGCATATTGAGCTGATATATGTATAACAAGGGATCATGTAGGCCTACTTTCTGAGCAAATACTCCAGACTCGTACAGATAGTGATGGACTGATCAATGGATGTCCCCTGGCTTTTCTTTATTCTGGACGTCATACATGATGGCTTGCAGACAGCCGACGAACACGTGGTGCGACCGGAAGTACTTCTTGGTAGGCGACAATCCCGGTGACCAGCACCATCAGCTGTATATAACTTGTACACATGTTCACAACTGACAAATATAATATAGCCGCCTCATATGAAACCTTGGAAATGTTATAAGAGCATTTCCAAATATCGAATTAGACGTTATAGTAACGATAAGAAAATTTGCAAAATGACTGTTTATCCAAATATAGATGTGGGATAAAAAACACATTGAATTTGATAATGGGTACAGCAATTGTATAAATATAAGCCTTACCCAAATAGAGCTAGATATTGCATCTATGAGCACCACATTTTCTAAAGGTTCCCCCATAAATATTTTGTTACCTCAAATACTAGCATATGCTTTGAACTTTTGTTTTCCCTTAGTATAATTCGATTCTCTAAGGTCAGTACTCATAATTCCAGTGGTAACAGCATTATTTTATAGAGAAAGTAAAATTTAGACAATATTCCATAAATCAGTGAAGCACAGTAAAATCACCCCAAAGCTTGGTCTACTAGATTTTCATATTTACAGCATTGTTTAGTGCACATTGCTTTTCCCACTGCAGCTTGGTAGATTTTCATATTTAGAGTATTGTTTAGTGCACATTGCTTTTCTTTTCAATGCAAGTAAACTATAACCTACACTAATGCAATAATCACGACTGATAGAGATAAACCAAGTACGGTATAGTCTCTTGTTTTCTAATGCTTGTATTTCTGTGTATTCAATTTGTATACAAGACTGCATTATGCAACTTAACACAGGTTTCAAGTTTCCATAAATAAATTGATAACCATTGTATAGATACATGAGGCATGTTTTATACACCTTGTATGTAGATTTGTACTAGTTCATTCTCTGAGAGACTAGCATGCAGTATCCATAAATATATACATGTAGATAGTTACAGTTTGGGATCACTCAAAATCCCATAATTTCTAAATGCAATCAATGCCAAACTGAGCAACTTCTTACTGACACTTCTAGAACTAGCTTCTGCGAAATAACCTAGTGACTAGTAGTGTCTCCATCCTCAAAACACAGACTATATGTCTTCATAACATCTGCCAACAAGTAGGCATCTGGCCAGTGCTACATGTAAGGGTCATACCAGTAGTCCAGGCACAAATCTTGATTTAAGTCATTTCCTGCTATAGTAAAACCATGGTGCATCCCCAGACTGCAGTACGACCCTTTCGTGTTTCACGGGCCAGATGCCTACTTTATTGAAGGATGCCCTGCATTTTGAGGATGCCATTACTTAAACCTGTCCCACATTGCAGTACCCCCCTGTGGTCGGAACTCCAGCAACAACAAACAACAAAACCTTGATATAAATTAGGGGAACCCCAAACAAATTTATTGAAGTGGGTAGGTAATCTTAGTGCTATACAGTCCTAATGTTACATTCATTACAGATGCAAATTGACACATATTCACAATATGGTGAATGAGGAAGGCTGGGGCGACACCGAAGGACGGGTGTCCTATAACGTCCTCCAACCACTGTCACAGTCCTGGCTACATCCTCTGACTTCAAGGGGGGACAACTCATTGGGCAGATAATGTCAAGGCGCGGTACCGATTCTAACCAATGCCGTCTCGTCTTTTACAATATTACAACTCCCGCGACCGTAGTCCCTAGCAACCCAGAAATGTAATACACGTCTCCATAGCAACACTTTTACACAGGTCCCATAGTTTCAATAAAATACATCACAGTTTCTAGGCTTCAGAAGTGATATTTTGCATGTAAGGCAGTTCTCAGCTACATATATAACACTACAGTTCGACTCCTAGTGTCCACACCTAGTTGGACACCACTAGGCAGCCTACATCTTTTAATCTACGGTTCCCCCAGGGTAAGATGGACACTGTCAAACATTGACAAATTATGCCATCTTACACTGGCGGAAAAAAAATGACAGTCACCTGCTCTGTTTAAAACAAATGAAGAATTTGTTTCATTACGACTTTTGATTTCCAAATTTGTCGTCCTCAACTTGCATATCACTACCAAAGTAGCACTAAGTATTCGCAGCACTATAAATGTATACATAAGTCAACACCAAATAAGGACAAGTATTGGAACGTTACGATCGTACCTAAATTCCATAAATAATATTACTACAATAAATACATCAGAGCAGGTGACGCCATTTTCTACCAATGGAAATATCAAGAATTCCTACGTCAGTGATCCTGAATACAAAGACAAAAGTGACGGATCACTTGTATGATCCTGTAGATCACCCACATGCATTAAGGATCACAACCAACTGGATCTCAATGGCTATCCTAATATTTTCAGTCACAATTTGGCCAAAACACGTTCTTCTTTTCACAAAGGACAACCAGAGATCGCTAGGTCACACCGAGGACCATTTCAAGGTTGTCCCAAGAAAAAAATCCCCGAGTTCAACCACAACAGAAGACCTCGTGGACCTCTTCCTTTGGACAGACCTCTAGGACAAGCCCGAAGGATCACCTCAATGAAACCCCCAATGACCATCCGTCGGAGTAAGCTCCGAGGACGGCTACAGAAGGGTCTCAAGAATGACGGTATCTCAAGGATCATTCCTCTCCAGGGTTATCCGAAGGACCATTCCGAACTCCACACCGATGATCGGGTTCGCCAAAGGATCTTTCTCTTGTCTACTGCAGCTGGCTTGTGCTAGCTGTTACTTGAAGCAAGTGCGGGCTACAAGAGTCAGTGAGATGTTTAGCTGCTCTTCGCGTAAGAGCCACAATATTGTCAAGCGTTAGAGCACCAATAGGATAGAAGACAATGTTCCCATTCTTCTGAGCATTATTGTGTATTCTTGTTGGCATTCGTCGGGTCACACAACGTAACCTTCACGGAGACGTCCCGCGGACGACACAAACGTTGCTCTGACTCGTCTGCAAGCCCAGGGTCCAGCATGTCACCCTGAGGCTCATCGCTGCGTCGTGTTATTTTCGACCAGCCGGATACATGGTTGGACAGGCAACCACGCCAGCTGGTCGAGCCAAACTAGACGAGGAGAGGCTCATGCAGATTCGCGGAGGCAACATTTACTTAAAATTGAAAAAGTAAATATATATTTTGAGGCATGCTGTTAATTCTGACGATCATAGTGAGCAAATCAGAAGCAGAGGCGGCAATACAAGCCTTGGATCCAACGTGTCATCCAAGGAGTAATGTTCAACGTTCCGGGGGTTCCGAGGTTCCACCAGAACACTGGACATCAGCTGGTGTACTGCTGCCTAACACTTCAGCTGCCACTAATCAGGTCAAGGACTGCCAGCAGCCAGGACCTAAGGAAACAGGTCCTAAGAAAATGTCTCAAAAGACCAAAATTAACATTTCTGAAAGGTTACGTCGAGCCATCGTTTTCTTTTTAATTCCCCAAAGGAATTTTGGTCTCAAAAATCGTATGCAAGAAATAACATGTACATGAGCATATAGGAATTGATTATATCAAAACCCTTATGCAAAGTACACATTATTAACTCTGCACAACCGGGTCTAGAAGCTCTATGGCAACGCATTTCTATGAAAAACAAAAAGCCTTTTAAAGAGTTAATAGACAAGACTGTACAGAGTTAGTGGGGTTAATAACAATAATATGCATAAAGATACTGAGTGGAGTGGGTGGGGCCGTGGTCGTCAAGTGAACGTGGGGTGCAGACCCGCGGTCCAGCATGTCACCGCGGGGAGCATGATGGTCCGGGTCCAACCGTGGGCGAGGTGTTGCTGCCCTTCCAGCAGCATGCACCGCGCCTACGGGAAGACCACGGACGTCAGCTATTATGCACACCACTTGCTTCACCACAACCACGGCGAACGGATATCTCGGGGGGGAATGGGTCCCGCGACCACATCAGAGACGCAAGAGGTCTCCAGGAGATGCTACGAAGCATGTTCCTGAAGAGACATCATATCCAGAGACACAAAGAACCTTCAGAAGAGACAACCAAGGGTTTCCAAGAAGAAACGTCAGTGGTCGCAGGATCCAGTTATTTCCCGCCCCGAGATGATGTGAGCTGTCTGCGAGGTACCTTACAGCGAGGCTAGAACATTTCAGTCAAATACAAGCCTTAGGTCCAACGTGTCACCTAAGGAAGCTGAACAACAACATCAGGATTGGTCGACGTCGAGTCAAGACTGACCTTGACAGGAAGACGACCTCAGCCGACATCCATGACAGCACTGGTGCAAGAAGCCAAGATGTTAAAGCCCGCATCAAATAAGGTACCATGCATACAACTCTTTTTACTTTTATCGTCAGTGGCAATTGGCGCCGTCGGTCCACGGCTAGAATGTCGTTTTTAAGATCACCGACCGACAATGAATAGGCTTATGCCACTGAGAGTCTGTTCTATGTGTGAGAAGTACTACGTGGGAAGGTGCAAACATCTGCAGCTTCCTAGGTATAACTTAGATTTCAAAGCATAAAGGTACGACTAAATTATCTCCGGAGAACCAAATGGTTTTGATCGGAGTCGGCAGAAGGTGTAAGTTTCTTGAAAACTCATCAAGATATATATTCACTCGTCTCGTTCACGCGAATCTTTCATCCATTACTTTCACGCACTCAGAACAACACAAAAAATATAACACACTGCATATAAACTCTTAATCTCATTTTGAGATCTGTCTGATCACAAAATATACTTTGTATAAAGGGTTTTGATATAATAAATAATTTCCGTATGAAAATGTACATCAATATTTACAATTGCATGAATATGTACACGTGGTATATAAAAAAAAATGTTGAAGAATACAAAATATGACGTATAGACAATGCTTGAATGATTGAAAACTGAATGTAATCTCAACAGGGTGCAAAATCGCTGCGTCGCGATTACTCAAAACGAACCCAAGTTTGCTGGCCTTTTGAGGCAAGCTAGCAATTTTTGCGATATTTTGTACAAGTAACTTGGCACATAAGTGATCCTCTTGATGGCAATGGATCCAAATTTGACAAGAAAAATAATGACTCCCAGAGTAGTACGGAGAGATCGCTTCCCATTGGTCAATGGCCTGTGACCATGTGACTAGTTG
This sequence comes from Lepetodrilus elevatus, assembly GCA_034780755.1. NCBI lineage: Eukaryota > Metazoa > Mollusca > Gastropoda > Lepetellida > Lepetodrilidae > Lepetodrilus > Lepetodrilus elevatus. The sequence goes on from JAVCKZ010058378.1 coordinate 5,894, forward strand.
ATTATGCTCTATGTTTATCGGCTGGCCAGATCAACTGAGATTGGAGTTTTTTTTAAAAACATCTGTCATGTTCAGCACCAAAGAGATATTTATTTCGACCTAGCACATTGCACTATGGGTTGATAATAACAAGGACATGCGGTGTTCCTTCGACGCCACAACATAATATTTGACTAGCACTTTTCATGACAACAGATTCAGGCACTAATTCTTTGATCCATTCACCCAAAGTTCCTAGCTTCAGACTAAAAACACTTCGCTCTTCCTAATACTGCCAGTGGCAAACTCCAAACAGCAGGATAAAATGTACACGCAAGTAAAGGTTTTTCCAACATTCTAACTGTACAAATCCGTGATTGCAAACCTCACGACTTATTATAAACACTATAACTAAATTCACACAACATTTGTTGAACGTATCACACTTTGCTTACAGGATTGCAAGTGTTGCTATGGAGACGTGTACGTGATTGTTTTAGCACCAAGTTCGCGACAAGATATCGGCCGCAGGAGTTCACGGTAACTGTATTGGACCGGTTGATCGGCATTGCACCAATAGAATTCTGCTCGTGGGGGGAGGGTGGGACGTATGTCAGAGGATGTTGCCTGTGTGACAATTTTCTCAATTAAGCAACAAAAGCGTAACCAGAAGTTAATACCACGCTACTCTACGATATATCGTGAGCCGTTTATCGACTCTCCGATACATATATTTATAGTCAGTGTAAAGCATGACATAGCCATGCCGTAAATGTTTGTCCTGCATGATCTGTGGGTTATCTCCCTTTGAAGACGTCACGTGTGCTTTTATGGTGGTGAGAGAGACGTCACGTGGCATCAACCGCGCACCAAGATAAGATTGACCTCTCAACCGAGTGCCGTCGAAAGTGTTTACTGCCCCGCTTCCTTCAACCAAGACTAAATCTCTCGGTGAATAGTTCTTGTAAAGAATTAAATCCTTTCCTCAGAGATACAAAAAAAATATTTGTAACTTAGCATGGGGGGGAAAAATTCTAAATTACTTCTGCACACTTTTTTTGGAGTACATCGGATTATACAGAACACGATATCTTTTATCAATATTTTACAATACCAGTCCACTATGCAAACAATATTCTATTCATACAACAGAAATATATATTTCACATTTGAGAAATTCCAACTTTTAGACAAAGCTAGACAAGCTATCAACATTTTTTTCTTTTTTTTCTTTTACAATATATATTGAAACAAAAAAAATATCAAACATTAGAGTTGGAAGGAAAATCAGGGTACAAGCCAGCAAATTAACTCTATAGCCAATGTTTAATCCAGCTACAAACACGGTTCACCAATATAGTGTACAGTTCAAATAGTATCTTCATGATAAAGCAATGCATCAAATTTAATTTTGGAATAAATACACACCATTTCAATATTCTGGTATCAAATTAAGATTTGTTTTAAATGATAAAATTTGAAAATTTACTCCTTGATATTACATGATGAAACTCACTGGATTAAAGCACTGAGAAAGGGAGGGTGGTCATATATATAATAAATAGTTCACGATTACACGCAACTCAAGGATAAGGATTCAATATATTTACAAAGAACAGGAAGTGAGGAGGCTTACATCACAGGAATATGGACACACGGTCGACCCCCGAGCGCTTTCTCGGAAGGTCATGGGACGGCCTCTGCGCTAGAGGTCATCCCGAGTTGAGAGGTCAAGGTCATCTTCTGGCCGAATGCGTAATACTATTGACCGGCCTGTTGCTGTCGAGGTACATCAAGTCTGGAAAACAGACAGACAGACAGGCAGGCAGTCAGACACAGGTGTGAAGGCATCATCAGACAGGCCAACGTATGGGGACGATGGAAGACCTAGGCAAGTGTCCGTGGAAACCCAGAATTGCACCGAGACCGGTCTTGACCTTGACCTTTAGCCATGACGAGAACATTATGAGGAGGTGGAGGAGAAAAGGTTGCTATTTCGACAGTTTGCTTATGACGCGGATCAAGGCTCCGTTCTCATCCCGAAGACGAAGGTTATCCGTTTTCAGGGTTTCCATTTTCTGAAGAAAAGAAAAGAAGCAAATATATATGGATTAGTAAAAAAAGGTTTTATATGCAAATAAATTAGCAACAATAACATATTTGCCATAGATGGACAGTCATCAATAGTAATAGCATCGCTTTAGGAGTCCAAAACGATGAAGATGGTGATCAGGAGACACAACCATTTTGATCACGGACATACAAAAAATACCCACCTCACAACATATGCGAGCACTCGAAATTTAACAAGAGTTTAATCAGAAACTTTTATTTTCATTTGTCCCCAAAGAAAAAACTAAAGAAAGAAAAATAAATAAATCCTTAATAATAATAAAGATTTGATATCAAAGCAATAATTACGAAAAAAATAAAATATATAATAATATTTATGTAACCACAGGTCTCCCTCTTGGCTATCTGCATTAATGTTATTACAACTTTAAAAAAATAAAATATTCAGCGCAAAAACATTTGTCATGGACTACCACAGTTACAAACAAGAAGGGGAGGGTGGGGGTGGATAATGGAACAATAAGCAACAAGAAATCACCACTTCTCAATAAGACATTGCCAATGCATCAGAAAGTCGACATATCAGCATTAAAACTACACATAACTTTCTAGGGCCCTGCACAGGGAATAACTGACATAATAAGTTGAATGGCGAATTGAATGCATGTGCTTACATACAATTTCATGTATTGCCGTAAGTGTTAGATTCCAAATTCTTAGATTTATCCAAAGATTAAAGTATAAACAAATTATTTATTTAAAGGTATTGCGAAAAATTAATGAATATTTGATAACACGTATATTATGTAGACTGGGTTTATTGCGTAAACACAAAAGAGGATGCAGTGTAGACACTCGCTGTGATTGGTTGATTTTCTGCTCACCATGCTGTATATAGGTAGATATCATTAGTAGCAAATATTAGTTGTTTACAAATCAGAACTATTTTTTAATTGGTGGTAAATACTTCTGTACTCTTGCAAAGTCATGAAATACATTTTCATTCTCCATTTTCCAAAAGTCAATATTAAATAATAAAATGGGGCAAAAATTAAACTGGTCTATAAAATTAAGTTTGAAACCATGGCTATATATTAGGTACCATTATTACTTTGATAAAGTGTACATAAGATTCGGAAAGAAAATGTTAGTAAATCGATACATACTTTCCATACCAAATATACATTGTGACATGCCTATTATCTACAATAACCGACACTATCAAAACTCTAATATATAATATATTGACAGTGCCTTCCATGAAATCAAATACAAAAAAAAATTCTAATAGAAAGTAAAATTGCATATTTACTTTCAAAATATCAGTCTTAGATTCTATACCCTGATTTGCATGGACAAGGGAAGTAACTCTGTTGCTATGATTGAATCATGAAATGTTCGCATCAAGTAAGCTCAAACAATGATCCTTTATGATAGATACTATATTCGATATACGTATACAGTATGATAAAAAGTCCAAAATATACACAGACGGAAAACCCTGAAAAGTATTTTGCAAATCGCTTTCATAAAGCACATTTTCCAAATACAACAAATGTTTCTGGAATCTGGGTGTATCGCGGCGAAAGGAAATGCTGCTGCAGGATTGGGTGGATTAGCTCCCCTTGCTGCAGAGTTTTGTTGATGATGCATGAGCCGATGTGGAAGCAACGTGACAGGGTGAGACAGCAGGGAAAACATGGTCGAGAAACGGACTGATGGACTGACGAACGGGCATCTTGGACAGACACACGGACAGAAAACATGGAAGGCACTGCGTGGGTGTTAGTTTGGCCTAGCAACAAGTAGCAAGAAACCAGTCATCTAAAAACACACGCTATAAACATTAAATGCCTTATTATCAAATTAATCTGAAATGGATTTGACTAACAAAAAATACCTGATTTTGCGGCTCTTGCGGAAGGGGTAAATTCTACATATAATTGTGTTTGTAAGCATCTGACACTGCAGTATTATTTTAAAAGGACTAAGGATGATTACTGTACGAAAGGTTTACATCCATTGCACAGCAACTTCCCCAGAAAATAACACCTTTTCTCCATTGTGGCGATGATATTGAGATAAAAAAATGTGATTCAAAATTATGAACTACCGGTAAATGATCAGAAAACAACACTGAGTACCCTTTCATGAAACTCTTGTATTCTATAAGGTACCTATTCAGTATTTAGTTTAAGGGATACATTTTTTTTATGAAAATTATATTCAAGTACCTAGATACTAATCGATGCATGGCAAAGTCATATAAAAATGAATATTTTAAAAACATTTCTCATCTAGCTATAATATCACTATATTAAAACACCTACAAATCTTGAAGTTGACATTACACCACATACATATCGGCCTAAGTAAAAAGAAAAGACTGGTTGGAGAAAAAAAAAGACCATGCTTAGTAGAAAATGGAAATGAATGAAAACTCAAGACCATGCGTCAAATGAAGAGAAAAAAAAATAATCGCCTGTCCAAATGAAAATGCTGACTGGGTTGCACGTTTCACCGGCCGTTACCTATTTGGACAGTTTGGAAACGACTCGTGTCAGGGCCCTATTTTCGTCCTTAAGTTTTGCATTATCAGCTCTAAGTTTGTCCATTTGCTGTAAAAAGGGAGAGAGGCAGTCATGTATCGACCAGCTATTTGCTGGACAGCTGGATGAAGACGCTCGCCGATTGGCTGCCTACCTGCGCCGATTTAACCAGTAATTTGAACTTACAAACCTTTACGCACTAGCTAGTACAGAAAACATGACTGAATTTTCTTATCCTGATTTTTAACACATTCTTTTAGAGGTTTACAGCCACTTTCCAGTGTATTTCACTCGCGTTACGGCTCGTCAGGATGAAACCTGCAACACCTATAGTGCTTAGTGTTGCAGTAAACCTGCAAGCACCAGCTGGTACTGACAGACCAAGGATGACAACTGCTGCACCAACAATGCAGAAAGCGCCTCCTATCATGACCGCCTCGGAGACACACATTCCGCGGACATCGACAACCGGTCTCTGGGGTGGGTTCGAACTCCAGACCTTTGGCTCGGCGGTCCGACGTTCGTTCACAGCACTACCATAAGATAGAACTCGTGGATGGGTCATTATTAACGCAGTACTCGCTCAAATGGCAATGTCGCTTACGAGGTGAAACAAAAACAGGACAGAACAGCACTGAATGAATGAATGAACACGGACCCTCGTAACATAAGCATGATAACAGTCCCTTCGCTAAGATAGATAGAAATGATAAAAGTGCGTTTATCTAACAATATTCTCACCTTCAGTTCTTCTTCCAATTCTGATAATCTCCTTTCTAATGCTCTCTTCTCCTGAAAAAATTACAAACATGGATCAACAAATGAAAATATCTTCAATACTGCATCTATACTAGAAAATACTCAGGGCCAATTTTGGTGGAAAATCAAGCATTTACTATTTATTGATAAAGTATTCATAAGGAATAAATGAATAGGTTTGAATCTGAAGAACAGATGATTTAACTAGATTTTGAATTTCCTCTTCCAAAGTAGGCCAACACACAGATGCAAGCATAACACAAGGAAATTCTACAATTTGATCTAAGTTGATAATAATTAGCGATAACTTTATTGATTATTGATCATAGCAAAATGTTTACATACATAATAAAAATAATGATAGACTTTTTTTAAAAACAAAAAACATTTCAGATTATGTTTCCTTGACATTAATTTTTGTGGGTAAATGTATTTAATTTGATTAGATACCTAAAGCAATGAAATATCAATTCATAGAAATGGATAGTATTATTAGTCTTCCTATATGACCTTGTTCTATACTACACTGCAGCAGATTTCTGCCCCACCTTTCTACATCATGCACCTGTTTTCAGGGGGCATAACTCCGTCCTGCATAACCAAACTGCACCCAAACTTGGCAAGCGCAAATAGCATATATTGAGATTTCAAACACCAATGATTGATGACGGATGCTGATGATGATAAGGGTACTTTTAACATTTACTCTTAGGATTATGATGTTCACATATCAAAATTAGGGTACCATAGAGTTTTGTTTTCTTAGAGATGTATAATTTCTATGTATTCATTACAATTATTACAGTATTTGAATTTAATTTAGTTTTCTCTCCTCAAACATGACAATGCAAGATGAGAGTGATTATGGAGTTTAACATCACTGCAGGAATCTTTCACCCATGTGCGACGACATTGCAAGATGAATCAGCCAGCCATAATGATACGCCAACCGTATTACAATAGGCCAAAATGCTCGTCTATCTTCTACGTAACGTTAACCCACTCCAGACTCCACTCATCTAGCGCTAGATGAAGAAAGACATGCGGAGATGGTGTTAGTGACATTACTTCATTGGAGTCGAACTCGGACTCAGTTACCCTCTTGTCGTTGGTCTCGGCCGTTCGCGTGGATTCCGAATGCCGCTTCATCATCCTGTCCAGCTCTGTTTTTGAATCCCGTAGGTCTCGCTTCGTCTGCTCCAACTCCTTCCGTAACCTATCGTTTTCTGATTTTTCATCTTCGTACAACTGCGAAACGAACAGATTGAGAAAGAAAAATAAGACCCATGTCTCATGTGTAAACCATCTTCTATCATATTCTGATTTAAAACAATGTTTGTACAACTGCGAAACGAACAGATTGAACAAGAAAATAAGAACACTATCTCATGTGTAATAATCTTCTATTGTTTTTTTTATAGTTTTTTTTAATCTTTATTGATTGATTGATTGAATTAATTTTTCGTCGCTGCAGAAATATTTCACTAATACATCATAACGTAAAAGGTAAAATAATATTCTGGCAAGTTTCACATACTACCGGGTACCCACCTTTTTGTAGTCGGAATCTAGACAGGAAGGAGTTGACCGTGAGTACTCGGAATAGGAGCTGGGTCTGTCGCGATACCGATCTGAGGGCGTCATGTCCGCCGACGAGCCATAGCGGGGTGTGGAGCTGTACCGGGAGCCGAGCGTCTGCAACACAAAAACACGACGGTCACATCCTCTACCTGGCAATACTGTACACACTAAATAGTCGCATACTATACACTGGCAATGAACATTTACAAACACACATAGGTACCGGAAGCGTTGTATCTGGGTATCATTTATTGAGGCTCTCGTATCCACTAAAAGATCATAGTGCTCTCGTAAGTGCCTCAGCACCATGTATCAGAACTTCACATTATCAGTTTATCACTTAAAAACTAACTTAATTTTTAATGCCATATTTTTAATAAAAATATTTTAATTATACATTGTGTTATCAATATTGTCTATTTATATATGTCATACATCTTAATCGTAATGTTTTGGAATGGTTTTTCATTCTTGTTTTATTTTCTTGCAGGTCTAATTAGTAATTGTATTGTATTAATATTGTTGTCATTGCAGCAGGAATATTTCACCCATAGGGCCGACAACAATGTTAATCTATAATACAATACAACATAAAATTGACATAGCAATCAAAGATATATCCATAGTTTGGTCCCCCACCTACATCTTGACAAACCAATTTAACATCGCAATACAATTTTTTCGAAGCCGTGATAAATAGGACAATGATTGGATTTATTTGTTTAGTATTGTTGGGTCATTTTTTTCCATAGTATGCTACGTGACTATAAATAATAATGACAGCTTGTGTGACTTTTAAAATGTGCTGTACATAGTAAGCGATTTGTTTTATATGTTTTATATGTCACAGCAGGAACTTTTTACTCATACAAGAATTGTTCAGCGATATACAACGGAAAAAAAAATCAAACTGTTTCAATATTATCTTGCACACAAGTCATCTTGACACCTGCGTACTGATAACATTATATAGATATATAAATAGATATAATATATAACACTGAATGCATTGAAAAAATACCTCATGATATATACCGTAGTACATGTTTTCTCCAATATTTTTTAGCCTAATCTTTTTGTTTATGAAAAATAAGTTTATATTTATTATTAGTTGCGAGTACTATTACACATTACTTGTATGTACATAAACACAGTTCACCATAAATCTTTTAAGCTAAAAGATATATTCCATTATGAAAGGCATGGAAACCCATTACAGGTTATGTGTTCTACATCGCCAGGTAACAGGAAATAAGCCTCTCCATTTTTGGCAAACCTGTAGCATGTATACTCATCCATAATAGTGACACTGTTGGCATAACTATTGAGTAAGTGTTAATGTAAATATTTGTAAACACTGTTAAAGGGAAATGTTTGTGTACTTTATCACTTCAATGGAACGACCCTAATACATACACTCCATGCCCCATTCAAAGCTTCAATGCCAACACTATCTTCCTTGACAACAGGCCACGGCAAATTGACCGAAATAATATAACCCACCCCCTGCCGTCACATCTACTGCGACACTTGGCATGTCACAGTTTACCGATCTACACTATATCGCTATTTTTTTTCTTGTTCTCGACATATGTCACTTGTAAAGAAGGCTTTTTGGGCACATTTGGGGTCATGGCCTCGCATTTAATGAATTCGTTCTGCCCTGTAATCGCTGATTGTTCGGACCCAGTCGCTATGTCTAACCTCATGTAAGGTAGAGGTGTGGTATGGACTGTGTGATGAATGAGAGGATTTCGTGTTCAATACCAGGCTGACAAATTGACAAGCAGTTATGACACACACACACACACATACTTCTCAGTAGATCCCAAAACACAATGCAAAGAATATCATATTAGGTTAGGGTAGGTTAATATCTACACATTTTCGAGATATTTTGTAAGTGATAAAGACTAAAAATTATGACAAAACTTGATTTTTCGATCAAAATTAGTTTTTTTCCAATACATCAGGAATAGTTCACCCATACACACAATAATTGTATTTGATAGCATTTCAGAATACTCAAAAATTAATAGGATTCAGTATATTGTGGAATTTGATATGTTTGATTGACTTATTGCATTACGGGAACATTTTACAAAATTTGGTAAGTAGTTGAGTATGTAATGTGATGAACATCAAACTTTCAGTACCAATAGTAAATTCTTGCCCAGTTTATTTACTCCAATTTAAAGGCCACAGGCTCTTAGGACACACAATACGTACAGGTATAACAAAGTACAAACTTCTTGTCTCTATCTATATAGAAAACCAAATCGTCCATGTACATTTAACCTTCTCCCTGCTGAATAAAATCAAAGTGTTCTATTTCTGCATATGATCGGGCAAGTTAACTCGCCTTCAGCAGGTAGAGGGTTAAACACCATTTTGAGCTGTCTTTGTTTCTTTGAATACTAAACATAAACTGATAAAAATCAACTTGAAAGAAAGCGAACTACTGTATGATGAACTTTTCTGCATTGCCATTTAGCTGATTTAGCAAGTATGACAACTCTCATGGTAACAGTTTGTGAGTTTGTGTAATTATTCCTGGAAGAATAAACTGTTTCAATGCATAATTGAAATCTGGGATTAATTCCTATCAGGGAGATGACATTTGAGATATATTCCCGGAAAGGTTAATTCATGGACTTCCATCTGGTTACTGTCATGATCGCATGCATACACAAAGTGGATTTTTTTTATGCAGCCAGATGACATTTGTTTTCAGCTCTTCAAATTTGGAATGTAACCCTGTTATCTTGTCTAATACCCTGGTAACTAAAGACATTAAGAAAGAGAAAGAGAAAGCGAGAGAGAGGGGGTGAGAGAGAGAGTGAGTGAGTGAGTGAATATGGAGTTTAACGTCGCTGCAGGAATCTTTCACCCATTTACGACGATGAGAGAGAGAGAGAAAGCTAGAGAGAGGGGGTGAGAGAGAGATAGAGAGATAGAGAGAGAGAGAGTGAGCAAAAAAGGGAGAATCAAATACTGTAAATCATAAAACTTTAGCATCATTAAATTGTAACGACCGGCGGATTATCGACGTATTAGCGACATAAAATTTTAACGAGCTCATCAATATTTCAAAAACCGATGTGCAAACTTTTGTATGAACCGCTTCGCGGATTCATACAGTTTGCACATCGGTTTTTCCGTTCATAC
>JAVCKZ010058389.1:0-15999 GCA_034780755.1 Lepetodrilus elevatus
CAGTACCAACCAGTGCTTGCAGGTTGACTGCAACAGTCAGCGTTACGGACGTTGCAGGTTTCCTCCTGCCCTAAACTGACAAGTTGTGATATTAGTATTATTAGTAAAATATTATAGAAAGTGACTCGAAACCCCAATGCAAAAAAAAATGAAGCTATTTCTACAGTTATCCACATATATTTGCTTTTATGTTATAGTGCTAGCTTAAAGACAAATTTGTTTGATTGTTGGTCGAAGTGACATGCCAAACTTTAGATCTATGGCAGACTACGTCACCTTGGGATTTCTCTGTGATTTTGTTTAGCATCTTCTCACTTCCTGTTGCGTCAGTTCATTTTAGTGCCATCTAGATCTAGATAAACATCCACGTGTACAGATTTATTGATAAATACATTGAACCAAGAAACAATATTGTGTTACAATACAGGGTTTCTCCAAACGCGCAATCCTGCGTCCAATACGAAAAAAATGCAATTTTGGACGCATGAATATTCTGCTACACATCCTTCTGGACGCACTTTTATTAAAAATAAAATTGACAACTTTAGATTAAAGATTCTGTTCGAGTTAATAATAAAATACTGTTGATATGTGCGTGTTTTGCTTTAACAATACAAATTGGTATTAAATTATTTACGACATTATCCATTTTCTATATAATTATTTTTCTCCTGCTATGATTTTACGTGCACATATGTGCATACGAATACAGAAATAATGACTAAATCCTTTGAAGTTATACAAGTTGTAGCAGTATCACTCGGGGCATATGTGTTTGTATGGATTTATGGATATACACGTAAAACACATGTGCCCCGAGTGATATTGCTAGAATGAATTTATTTTGCTGAAATGTTTCAATCTGTAACTGAATTAAAGCACTAATGCCAGTACTTATTTATTGTAAATATTATCTCGGTAAGTCACAGGAGATGGAGCGACTTTCATGAAAAGTATGCATCACGTGACACTGCATTGGCACATGATTTTATGCTCACATTGAGAAAATGAGATACACAGGATATTATAGTTAACGAATTAAATTAAATATTAGACTAAAGGTTCTTGCATACCAGAGATGAATTTTGCGACGACAACATTGGTGATATACGTTCTCAGATAGAACAAAAGCGAAATTCGTAACGACAAATTTTGATAGAATCTTTTGATGTCGCTGCTGATAGGTGGCGCAGTATTTCGCTCGCCTCTTGTGTGTGAAGACATTTATACACAGAGACAAGATACTAATAGTATTGTTTACACTTCTATGAAACATAGCTTTGACATTCTTATGCATTTGACGCATAAAATCATGGTTTGTTGACCTATTTCATGGTCCAAAATATTTTTACCGGAAATATGTACATTTGATTTATTTACACAAGTATAATGGGCAACAAGCTACATTTTCCCCATATCACACTAGTTTTTAAATATTTTCATGTTTTTTGTATCACAACTGTGACAACAATAATAAATGCAAACATTTTCCATTGAGCCGCTAACCTTTCCGGTAAAATGAACGATAGATTTGTTTCAAATGTAAATAGGAAATGGAAGTTCATTCAGACAAGCACAACTTATTTTCTGCATCGTGAGCAAAGAGTTGTTTCTGATTTTGCTGCAAAATTCTGAATGCCACCTTCACTAATTGAAATTGAGCGGGGAAGATATTTCTTGCTAATAAGCTGCGACGTAAAGCACTAATTTATTCATTTTAGGAAACCTTTTGTCAAGGGAAGCAAAAACAAACTTGTATTCGATTACATGTTGTACCGGTATTGGCAGAAGCACTCTTAAAATCTTCATCATTATGACAAACACTAACTCTGTATGTAGCATGTTGTAGCTTCTCTCTCCGTCAACAAACTATAACTAAAGTTAAACCATTCCCACTAGCATTAACATTGCATTGGAGTTTACATACATAAGTTGTGCCCCTTTGCTAGCTCTGCTTTCAAATATATTGCATCATGTAAAACAAGAAATTATGCAAAACTATGATAACAAAATAGTTACTTATTTTGAAAATATTATTTTATTATTCAATAATAATATATTTCACCAAGAGATTGGAGAGTTAGTTTGATTATTTTTTCTTACATATCATTTATTATTGTGTCATGTTTATTTATTAAATTGATAAGAAATACTTTTTTTATTTTGGGTAAAATTTGAGGTTTCTAGCATTAAAATTTAAATGCATTGAACATGTTGAATGTTTCATTAGATTTAGAACATTATGAAGGTGGCCTATTGATGATTGTACCATTCAAATAATTTGAAGGAAAAGTTTCCAAGACTGTTACTGTCGGGCTTGTTCAATTGCAAGATACTTCTGTTCCTGGGCACCTTATTTTTGTCTTTATACAAGGTTAGAACTTAACTTTAAATGAATAAATGAATCGGGCCGTGGGACGAATGGGAACTTCTAACCCCATTATGAATACAATTCTACTTTATTATGTCCAAGTGTTATTATGATCATTATTTTTTGTGTGGTCATTTTCGTCCATTTACCATGTTTACAAATGGTTATTTCTATGTGTTGCAGGTGGGTGTTCAATGGATGTTGGAGATGGGTCCCCAGGAGGACTACATCGAGACAGTGGTGACATGTGAGGGGGACTATGACGACCCTCAGCTGCACAGGCGTCTGGAGAAGTTCCGGCGCAGTCTGAAGGACCTCCTTCTGATGGGTGCGTACCAGGGTCGTATTGTAGGCGGGGGCATAAATCATGGTCATGCAATAGTTAATCAGGGCATACATCATTGCTAATGTATTGCTTTTACTGTCGCAGGATATTATGTGAACCTCAATTTATGCCCAGACTACTGGTACAAGCTTTTCATAAAATGCATTCCGGGTTAGCACTGTAGTTGGCTGTAAGTCAGGTCCTATGTTATGCTTTTACTAAACCTGCGTTTCACGAAAGTGTTGTACCAGTAGTCCGGGCGTAATTTGAGGTCTACATAATTTCTTTCTATGGTCTTGATTACGGCCCAGTCTACCGTACAAACCTGTCATCTTATGGGTGAAAGATTCCTGCTAGTGCTACAATGAAAAGCAACTAATCACTCGATTTATGACCAGGCCCCGAGATTATGAAACTTTTCTGAGTACGACTTCATACTCAACTCAGAATTTTGTTCATAAAACATCATATTTTTTAGCATAGCACTTGAGTTGAGCACAAAAACGTACTCAGAAAAGGTTAATAATCTCGGTGCCAGGTGCTACAAAGAATTGCAACTAGAGAAATAAAGTAATGTAATTGGTTTATTATAAGATTTGATTGGTTACCTGACATTTTTCAGAACTAGTTTCAATTCCGTTAAGTAGATCGTCGGTCAAAATATGTGTCGGTCAAAATTGAAGGACTGAATAGAAATCTTGATTGAAGAATATATCAACAACTTTGAAATTGCTACGTAACCCCTGCTACTTCATTTGCTGTAGGGGAAACTGTCATCAATATAGGAGTAATATTACCACATCTGCATTAATCAACAAATCACAAACAAATTAAATGAAAGTGTTATTTATTTTCTTTTTTTCTTTCATTTCAGATATGCAAAAGCTTATCCTGAAGAAGGTGGAACCATGGAATAGTGTACGAGTTACTTTCAACATCCCCAAAGAGGCAGCTTTGAGACTGAAGCAGCTAGCGCAGCAAGGCGACTCGTCCCTGCGAGAACTGGGAGTGCTTGCTGTGCAGATCCAGGGCGACCAGGTTGTTTCTCTGACCATCGCCGGCCGCAACAATGAAAGGACAGAGCTGATTCTCCGCACCACGGAGACGACCAGGCCCGGGCAGCCATTGTTTGATTCCGGCCTGCACAGTTCGGACGAGTTGAATTCGCCCGGCCCCAGCAATGTTGAAGTGACTAGAAAGAATATTGCCGATTACCTGAGGCAAGGGACCTCTTTGTTTGATACCATTATTAACCAATCTCAGGCTGGGCCGGGGAATGGAGTGTTCAAGTCTCCGAACGTTGTAGCTACGTCTAGTGAACCGATCCAATTCCGGCCAAACAATGTGATGACCACTTCGCCCTGCAACACGCCTTTGGCCACCAGCCCCACGCCCATGTTCCTGGGTAACTACCCACCGGGGCGCAGTCCTACCGGGTACCCAGCGTCGCCCAGCGCGACGTACTCTACATCCCCCGGTCCCAGCAAGAGCCCAGTTCACCAGCCAAGCCTCAAGTACCCATCGCCACCAATCATCCCACCAGGACAGTCGGTCGGCGCAGGCAGCTTGAACCACGTGGGCCTGCCCCCGCCCCCACCTTACCCGGGCGGGACAACTGTAAACAACATCTCCAGGGGAGGTAAGGCAGTGAGCGTGTCGAGTCCGCTGCTGGTGAACCTCCTACAGACGGAGCCTCTGGCCGCCGGCTTCAACAGCAAAATGCTGCCTCCCCAGGAGGGTGGGCCGCCTCCCAAGAGGAAGAGACGCACCAGGAAGCAGAAGGAGGCGTCCAAGTCTTCCACTGTCACGTCGGAAGGGGAGGTGCCCATACAGAGTGTTCTCAATCCGGTTCTGGACGCGGCCACGGTTATGACCGGCGACCGCGCAGAGAGCTCGATGGACACGGTCGAAGCGGCCCACCAGACCGCAGAGCTCAACGTCTCACTGAACCCCAACCAGAGACTCACCCCTCCATCACTGATGCCTGTTCTGGAAGACTCCTCGTCCTCTCAGTTCAAAAGAAACTCACCGTTGGACGGCGACAGCTACCTGAACTACGGCAGTGCGGAGTCTGGCACTCCCATGAACCTACCAGAGAACCTGGAGTATGACTTCATGTCCCATTCGAGGATACCGAACGTGCTGGGCAACAAGGGTTTCCACGAACAACACGACCCGTTTCCTCCGGAGATCACGGCAGGTAAAATCATAAACCCCTACACCGGGCAGCTGGAGCCCGTGGACAAAAGTCCCGTCAAGGGCGGGCGATTCGGAGGCGTTCCTGCTCCCAAAAACAAAGCTCAACGTGTGAAATCTAAACCCAGCCGTGAGAACGTTCACGACTTGTTTCTCGACCGGGGAAAGCAACATGTAAACAAGAAAAGTGCTACAGTGACGAGTGAGGACGCTCATGCCAACACCAACATGGCCGGCCATGTGGACGCGAGCAGCGACGTGGTAATGCGCGGTGGTGACGGCGGTCGTGTTTCTGCCAGGACAGCGGAAGGGGAGCAGTGCCCTCCCTTGGTGAGAAACACGGAATGTTCGGCAGAAGTTGCTAAAGAAAGTGTGTTAGCGTCGTCGACTGCGACGTCGTCTCCGCCGCCTCCGCCACCACCAGTAATGAGTGCTAATGTGCCACAGCAGATCTATGCAGAAACCTCCCAGTCTAGTCAGTGTGCTCCTACTCCAACTGCTGTTCATGTGTCCACCACCTCCTCTTTTCTGTCCAGTACTTCAGTGCCAAGCCCTACTCGGTCTCAAACTACTAGTGTTACCATGCTGGCGGGAATGGTCAATTCCGTGGAAGCCGAGGCTGCCAAGCTGCAGGCTGCCAAATCCTCGCCCCCGCTGTTCCATGGAGCGTCCCGCGGACATCCTGTGTTAGACGCCGCTGGAAAGTCGCAGACCCGGTCCCCAGAACCTAGCGCCTCTCGTCCTGCAGAGTTGCATAATAGTGATACCAAGTCTCTATATTCCTCAGACAGTGGGATGCAGGCCCCTTCCTCTGCAGCAGCAGCAGCAGCAGCAACGGCTGCAGACGTTTCTGTAGATAGTGCCAAGGCTAGTGCTAAAGTCGACCCAGTTTCATTGCTCAATTCCCCTTCCAGCAGAACCACAGAGGCGAACTGCTTGTCTGCCAGCCCCCCGGAAAACAAGATGCCGTCTGAGGGCGACGAGAACTCGAACCACAGTGGCATAATAAACGACATCACAGCCGACAACGCTACCTCGGCCGGGTCCTACCTGGACCCGGGGTCCAGCAAGGTGTACAACCACGACTCTGGGGTCGGCAGCTCGTCCGAGAGGTCCGACGACACGCCCTCCGAGCCGGGCGACAACGAGTTCAGAGGTCACCCCGCCGAGACGGAGGAGCCAAGCAAATCGCAGAAGCTGCTGGAGTGCAAGCCGGAGGCGAAGCAGGTGACCGTGGCGTATGTGATGGAGCAGGACCACGCGGCGCAGCAGACCAAGGACAAGATGGACGTGGCGCACCTGCCCTTTACGAAAGAGAAGGTCGCCTCATTGGGGCATCTGAAAAATCACACGAACATGTACGGACAGCATCCCGGCGATCTCCACCCAAACAATCAAGTTACAGTGCTACAGTGGTCGAGCAAAGACTCGAAGCCTTTCGCCGACCATAAACATTTGTCAGATCCCGAACTGCTGGTGAACTGTCGGACCGGGAAGTTGAAAAACGGTCCCGTGGTGTTGGACAGGTCGTTGCACAAAGACTTGAGCACGTCTTCTCCGCCACCCAAGGCTATGGCAGTGTCCGACATTGACCACAATCCTGGTCTGACTATGTCTGACATCGGACACAGTGCTGGTAGGCGAGCTTACAGGAAAGGTGTGTATTCCGAGAGGAGGAAATATGTACACAAAATGAAGATTTAACTTGTACAAATAAATTTAAAAAATTTTTTAGATAACGGGAAAAGACATTTTGGGGGCTTACGGGTAAAAGGATTTTTTTTGTGACTACACAATTTTCGAGGTTTATGGGGGTTCAGACAATATTATGAACTTTAATCATAGTGTAGTGCCTTGAGCTTGCATTAGTGTGTTTCCACTGCGCAATACAAATAATCACTATTGTTATTATTATTATTATTATTATTATTATTACATTCATCTTCAGTTTTTGTTGACATACATGCACATGGGGCATGTTCAGTTACCTCCAGCATGTTAATGACTAGATAATGATAATACATTCAATAAATATAATTATGGGTGTAGTGAAATTGTAGTTAAATTTTACTTTCAAATCTTATGGAAAATGTGAACATTTTATAGAGAAATCTTCCCGAGTGTCTTTAGATACCATCAGTATCCTGCATTTGGGATAAGCATTGTATTATGCAGAACTTTGGCGAGCATAATACATAGTGCTTATCCCAAAACCAGGATACTGACGGTATCTAAAGACATTAAGGTAATGATCTCTTTATCATGCAATGTTTATCTTAATCGGCGATCATGAAATTAAGTGTTAATAGTGGAGAATGTCTGCGGCAGAATGAAAGAACATCGAGCACAGTCAAAAGACGACGTCACACACCCAACAGATTAACTCTGACTGATATCAAAAATATCTGTAGGCTGAATCTTTTCTCATTGCACAGTGTTGCCTGATAAATACTAGTACTGGCAAATATCTTATACATGTATATCGAAGTTAGTTACCGTACTGAAATTGCAACAATTATTAAAGTATTATGGGAAAGACATTTCCTGAGGTTTGGTTTGAAATACTCATAACATTTGTATGGTTACATTTCTTTTAATTGTTTTATTTTATACTAGTTAATATTATTTACACAAGTTTCCACTTTGGATTATCGTCGCCTATGGGTGAGATATTCCCGCCGCGACGTTAAACATTAATTCAATCAAAACTTTGGATTATTGGTTTTTGTGTTTTTTCTCGCTCGCTCGCTAAATATACAGTGTTGAACATATCTTTAGACATCTACTGTTGAATTCAATATATAGAAAATAGATGCAATATATAAGAAAATTAATTAAGTGCCAGCATGGCCCTTCATTCATTTTGCTGCATATATTTGATAAATATATACAATGTGAGCATAATCAGTAGATAAGAAAATATTTTTCTAGTTGAATTTCTTCACTATGAAACTTGATAGTTATATGAAAATCAGTTAAACCTACTTCAAACTTTACCAACAAAGGGAATATTTATTAATTCATTGGTATAATTTTAGCATGTTTGCTTCTGATTTTATAAATTCCTTTAAAATTGTCACATTGGAAGTACAATAAAATACTAGTACAAGACAAGTGTCCTCTACCATTCCTACTGCTGAATTATGTGGTTATTCACTGTGACTAGTGCTTTTGTTTAAAATAACATTAAAATATTTGGTAAAATTACCAATTGTGACTGACTAAGAACTGAAAATTATTTTAATGTATGTTTTGATTGCATAATTTTGTTCTCGTATGTCATGGTTTCTTTTTATTTCTAGGCCTGTCTTCATCAGATGGCGATTTGCTGCATCCTTCATCACCGAGATCACAACCAAGTCCTGATCTGGGAGGCGAGAATCTGCTTCTGGGCTCCGACGGTCTCAAGAACAGTCAGTCTCACAAGAACTCTCTGTCCCCTGGCGGTGTGCCCGATAGAATGTCAAATTACCAGTGCAATACTTCAAGTCCTGAGTGGCTCGGCCTCCCGGGTTTGGCGTCGCAGCCCCAGAGCATCGTATGTGATATTGACGCCGCTGCCGTCGACCCGCACGAGTTGAGCCCGAGTTTCAACCCCGGTGGGAGGCTGGAGCCCCACTCGCCGTCTGGCATGGGGCTGTTCCTGGCCAACGACGGCAGGTGCCTGGTGGATATGGACGGCGTGCAGGCCACCGCCAAGGGCATGATCCCCCGGAGCATGATGGCGCACTTGCCCGACAACGTGATCGGCTCCAACATCACCAGCAAGTACTCGAAGCGGTCGTCGCCGGTCAACGTGAACATGCTGAACCACATGTACGCGCCGGGCCTGCCGCTCCCTAGGCGGCTGACCGAGTCCATTCAGAGGCTGGTGAAACCCCTGGGGGACCCGTCTCTACCTCAGATGAGAGCCTGCAAGGCCGCGGGAGCCGGCAGCGGGGCAAAGTACGGACCAAACGGGGACAAGTCGCCCCGCGCTTCTCACGGAGGCCGGTCGCCGGGGTCAAATGTCCCTCGGAGTAGTGCCAGCGGAGGAGGAGTTCCCACGAGTCAGGCAGCATTAGTATCGACATCGGGCATGCCCCAGAACATGCCCAGTCTGCAGCAGAACACTGTGGGCGGAGCAGCAGTCTCCATGAACCACGGTGTTCAGATGGTGTCGGGGTCGCAGACGTACACGTCGTCTGACGGACATTCGGGTAGTCATCTGTCCACTTCAGTCCACCCGCCATCGTCATCATCTCTGTCGGACAGGAACCCAAACTGCAGCTCTCTACAGCATTCCATATCTCACGCCACGCATTCGTCTTTGTCCGTGGAGAATCCGTTCAGCGACGTGGGTGGCGGCGAAGCATCGGCTTTGCAAGCCTGCGCTGCCTCGGGCACGGGCCCTAGTCAGCATCCCGACCCAACGGACTCGGCGCCGTCATCAAACCAGCAACTGGGTGACACAGCCGAGCAGCTAGTGCCTTCATCTTCCTCCCACAAGTGCAATACTCATAGTGGACCCTCGTCACAAGATAACCCCCCATATGCAAACTCCACGTCTGCTCCTGCGGACGAATCAGACTCTACTACGTGCGTCGCAAACCAAGCACACCTCCAATTTGATCTCAATGACAGTTGTAGTGCCGACAGCCATAATAGGACGAGCGCAGGTGGAGGGGGCGACACGGGCAGTCACATGGTCAACTGTGTCCAGCCCAGAGCACCTGCAGAGGCGCCATCAGCTCCGATGCTGTCCGCGGAAGAATCTCAGAAGAACGGAGGCGTGTCCCATGTGGAGAGGCAGCTTCCGTCGCATCATTCCACGAGTGCGGGGAGCGCCGTTGGACACGTCCTCGACTCCGACAGCAGAGCTCAAAGGCAGCAGGTATGTCGACCACCACATGAGTCGGATTCGGTGCACGCTGACGCTTCAGAGGTACCAAACTCGTCCGTGGAAGTTCCAGATGCAAAAGCAGAGAAAAGTGATTCTGGTGATGGGGCAGCTCATGTAGATTGTGCGGAGGTCCCCAGTGTCGTGGACGATGACAAGGTAGTGTCGACAGGTGACAAATTGCAGGAAAGTGCTAATGCGAAGGATGCCGAACGTACAAAAACTCCAGATCTATGCAGTTCAGAGGCAGCTAAAATCTCTGTTATCCCCACACAATCTGTCGAGGATACGCCAAAAAATGATAAATCAGCATCGTCGAAGAAGGAACGCGAAGCTGAGGTCGGTGCACAAATACTTAGTGATCCTCTTCCTCCGCGGAAGGACAACAATGACGAACCCAAGCATTTGAAGAAAGTGGCAGAATTACTTAAAACAGCAGCATCAGACTGCCTCAAGCCTAAAGCAGAAGCCGCCATGTCTGCGGAAAACAAGGACACCAAGCCTGCTCAAGAATCTGCTTTTGGCACTGCCATCAAAGGACATGGAAACTCGTCTCAACATCCTCAACTTCATCCTCATCCCGAACCCGACACAGTACAGACAAGGAGGATCACGCGGAAAAGGAAATCCACTCACAGCGAGAGCGACGGCAACAGTAAAGACGGTACGGATATGATCAAACTTGATGTTATCAGCACGACAGCGGCAAAACCAGCTTCAACGGAAGGAGTTGCCTCCAAGCCGGAGTCAACGGCTTCAGGGCCAAAAACTCGGGAAACGCGGAGACACCACAGCGAGGAGAAACAGAAGCCACACAATGAGGAGGTCAACGACTCGGCGGTCGCGGTGACTGACAACGCCATTGCTCAGGAACACAAGGACAAGTCTGAGGCTGTTCCCCACGAGACGCAGGACAAGGGTGTCCTTGAGGAGAAGGTCCTGCCTCGAGAGAAGCAACAGCAGCAGCCCCACCAACATCACGCGAAGGATGCGACTGCCGACAAGAGGCTGGAGGGACACGGAGCCAGCCACAGGGAAGAGGATCAGATGGTCAGACGAGGCAACGCCACCCGACGCAACAAGAGTCTGCCTGTCACCCCTGGCGTCCCCCCTGGAGTTCCCCCTGGTCCCGCCGCCCCACCACCCCCTGGGGACAAGTCTCAGTATTGTGAGTACACACAAGGTTACTGTTATTTGACTTCTGCTATTGTGCCATGGTAATACAGTGCTCCCTCGATATAACGCCCTTCGATGCACCGTTCTTCTTGCAATACCATTTTTCTATCAATGATCAAAGTATGTAATGGGTCTGAAAGGATGCGCGTCTTATGGTTACAGGATATGCACGTCATTAATATCTAAACCCAAATTAAAATTAAAATAAGTTTTAAATTATTTCTATTGCCTGCCTTTACTTGGATTTATTGGCTCTATTTGTTATGTGATGGTGTTCTCTGTCCACAGCATTCTTCAACATCTCAATCATGCAGGGACGAACTCGGAGCCAGTCTGCTCCAACTGGCGAGAAGACGGACAAGACAGACAAGACAGACAAGACCGAGAAGACAGAGAAGGAGGAGAAGAAAGAGAAGGAGGAGTCTCCTAACTCTCAGAAACGATCCATGCGCTCATCACGGCAAAAGGGTAATGAAATACTTTAACCCTCTCCATGCTTGCTGGATTGGACACAGACATATAATAGTTCTTTAGGGCATCTCCGGTTGCCTTTAGCATGGAGAGTTAATGCCTACAGAAATATAATTTTATTTTTAATTTAATTTAAATAATACAAGTTTTTATTATGATTTCTTGATATGTTTAAGACTTTTTTTCATAATGTTAAAAAAAGATGCATCAAATATATATAATATTTGCAATGTAATTTATTATTTTGTATTTTCTTGAAATGTTTGAATGTTTTTCATAATGTTAGAAACAAAGTGCACCAAATTTATCAAATAATTGAATTTTAGTTTACTATTTCCTTATTTATTGAACTGTTTTAAAATGGAATTGCATTCACTCTAATCACCGACTTTAAACTTTATAAAAAAACAATAGGGTCATTTTTTAACAAAACTAGTATAGGGCACTATATAAATGCTGTATATTATTATTATTATTATTATTATTGCATTATTACATTATTACGTTATTATGTTACAGATCACACAGACCAGCCAGCCGCCAAGCGACGACGATCACGCGATCACAGATAGATGTGTGACGTAGACCTAGCTACAACTACTACATTGCTTAAAGATAAACACAATCCACTGTACATACGCCTGTGAAGGACGGCACTGTATACCATACTACAACTCAAAACTGACGACGACGATGACGACGTAAAAATTGAGTGCTCATAATATGTATCATGCCAGTTCCCAACACCCCAAACCCCCCCAGAAATTCCATAAACCATTGAAATGGACATCTGAAACATGTACATAGGCAGACTGTATATATCTATTTCAAACTATTTAAGTTTGCTATGATACAAGATATTGTGTACAGGTTTAATGAAACCCAGACTGTTTAAAAAACATAGATCTACTTCATCTCGATTTATTTTTTGTGGAAAATTTAGAGAATTTACTGCGATTTGAGAAACGGTTTTTCATAGTATTTATCATTATTATTGATAATGGCTGGCTAGGTGATTTTTCTATAGTACATGTAGATTATGTACAATTTCCGAAGTTTTTGTTATTTAAAGACATTTTTTTTATTAAATCAAAATCCATTATTGATGAATGTTTTTGCTTTTTGACCACACTTTATGCCAAATGTTTACAAGCATAGTCTACAGGTTTGATACCTGCTTGGTGTTACGTGTGAGAGTGACAAATATGTGATATGTTTTTCACAAGCTGCCATGTGAATGCATAATTTGACATTGGTAATTTAGAGGGCAATATACACTTTGCTCTTTATGAACATGTTGAACTGGCTCTTGCCCAGTTCATTGAGTGCAGTCATGTTTTCTAGCATCTATTATGTCTTCTTCTTTTTTTTTCGTGTGTAAATAAATAAACCTTTCATAGTGATGTACCTCTATTCACTATACCTTCACACAGCTTTTTTTGCAGAGTTGTAATGGTTACTAAAATCTTGTTAATATGAAATATGTACTACATTTACTACTAGGCTGCTTTCTCTGAGAGAGATAAGCTCGATGAAGGCTTACATTTACACTTGTTATGCTAGTCTTTGTTGTACAGTTTTCAATAATATTTTTTTTCAAAGATTACCTATCATAGAAATACATTGACTTATTGTAAATATCATTCTACATAATACATACATAAATGAAGATCCTTTAGAATTGCTTATGTTGTGTTGTTGTTTCTGGATCGAAGATGGTTTTCCCAAGAAATCTGAAGATGTGGGACAGGTGGTAACTCGATGACACTGGTATAAAGTATGGACTTCGGAGCTACTAGAGACCCTGGGTTCAAATCCAGTTCCGGGAGTCAAGCATCCATGTTCAAGGAAGGTTGCCTTCCTGACGAATGTTCATTGGATAAAATTATCATCCTTGGTCTCTCAATACCAGCCGGCCATAGGTTTACTGCACCATTCAGTGCTACAGGTTAGCAGGAGGAAACATGCAACAACCTGACAAGCCTTGTACAAGTGAAAGAACCGTGAAAGTGGTTCTAAACCCACATTTTTTTAAATATATAAAAATGGCATTGAACGAATTCTTGTTGAGAAATTGATTTTTCTAAGATAATTATTTGTAAAGATAGCGATCCATGCCTGATAGAGAACGGACAATTGTACATTTTATACTGAGCATTTAAAATCTGATCCTTTTGATTTTGTAGTAGAATAGCATGCCGCTATGCTTGGATGGGAATCTACATTTTGAGGCTCGGTTGTTACCTGGCCATGGCCTGCAACCAAGCTGTTTCAGCTAGAAACACAATTTCCCATACTCGACTATTAATGCAATAATTCCCAACTGTAATATTTTGCGTGCAAATTCAATTCTGTACATTCCAACTTTCACTTCAACATCGGCAAGCTTGTCAAGTATATGACTAACACAATTATGTAATGTGCAGGAATTATCACATTTTGGGTTTTAAAAAACACCTCCAAGCTGACCAGCTCCCAAGATTACCACATGTTTGCACTCAAAACCGTTTTGTAAAGTTAACTCAGCTTTGTTCACAAATCTCCATATAGGCTAAAAACAACACAACAACAACTTTAATGGATATGACCTTTAATGGTTGCAATTCACGTAGATCTGTATTACTGAATCAAGTGCGACTAGTATACGATGGTCATACACGTGACTGGTGTACAATTGTCCTACTTTTCAACCAATTCATGTTTCAAACTAGTGTACACTAGCTATACTGTGAATGTACAATTGGGGAACGTACACTTTAAAATACTACGTAAATTCAGTGAAAATTATTGGCATTAAACACTAGCCAAAATAGTCCACGTAAAAAGAAGGGGAAAATGTAATCTTTCATACAGCTAGTATAGGTTTCCAGGTATAAAGATCGCCCTGTGCAACAAACGGGATACTAATGAATTTCACTTTTATAGCAAGGAAGTATACTACCGACAGAACATAAGGGAACGCATAATGGTAACACTTTTAGTATAGGCAAATTCAAAGTGCCACCGTTAAACAACCCAATAAGACACGTAAGATATGGTATTGTCCATGCATTTTTGCACGGATTGAAAATGTCATTACAATTAATTTACTCAGTTTTGAGAAATACCACTTTATGTGTTTGTATTTTAATGTGTTCCGTATAGGAATATCAGTATAGTTCCCTTATTTTCTGACAGTAGTATATATCTAATTTACTATAATTCGCTTCTTAATTAATTATCTTCACACAAATATATACCTAAATATTCACAAGTAGACAGGCATATTGCCAATAATAATTACGATATGACAGCCATTTTTGTTTTTAAACTGGCGGCCGGTCAGCAGCGTTAATTGACATGTCTTCATTTCTTATGTTCATGCATATATCATAATCTAGATATATACATCAAAGTTCATGCTTTTAAGACAATGTGAACAATGTTGTCCCTTACCCGTTCTACTAGTTTGCAATATTTTCAAATTCGTTATGAATTATTCTTAAATTGTAGTATATTTTGTTTTACAGTATATATCTTGATTCTGCTTATGCATAGCTTGTGGTAGATCATTTGAATGGTGTCATTGTACTTCAAAATGTATGTTTAGCTACACACATCAGTGTTCTGCGTGTCATAGAAGCCGAGAAATTGGGAAAATATGGTAACTTTTGGAAATCCAAGATGGTCGCCATAGCGAATTCGAAAACGTTCTAAACATTGGTTTTGGGTATCAGTATATCCTAAAGTTTCCAAAGATATATAGGTTTTCTAACAAAATTACATAAGGAACTGGACAACTAGTGAAATGTTGCCGAAATGTTGTCGAAATGTTGACAGTATACACAGGGCTTAAAGGCATAATATCACAGATATTTATGTGTTTTTTGTTGTTGTCTTGTTTTTGTTTTTGTTTTTAAATGTATGGTTGTTTTGGACTGGTTCTTAGCTATAACTGCAAAGTACATTCACAGAGTACTTCCAAAAGGTGCCACCATACAGTTGATGAGTATGGACTCTTTTTCTCTTCCAGATTTATGGGCCTTATTATGAAGATCCAGCAGCGAACATCTGCAAACGGATGTACTGTGTCCACACTGAGGACGACCTGTGTTATTCTGAAAACGCCGCCGATGGCACCATATGTGGAAGCAAAAAGGTAGACAGTATCAAATTAAATATACATGTATGCACACATATGACATCTACTTAGAAATACAATGTTACAACTATAAATTAAAATAAAAGCGTGCAGCTTGTAGTCACATACATGCTATCATGATGTCGTATATGTGTGATAGATCAAGTCAAGTCGTCTATCTGCGTTTTGCTTATAATTTGCATGAAAGTTGGCAACTCTTGCCAAATTCAGATATCCGGAAATTCAGTTATCGGCAGGATTTTACCGTGAATGCAACCGTCCGGATAAATGGGGGGCGACTGTAATTGAGTTTCCACGGAAACTTAAAAATATAGCCAACTAAGCTTCTATACTGCATTACTTGGCTATTTGACAGTAGGCCTATAGGTTATAAACCACCAAATGAATTCCCATAGGCGACAGTGTTAACGTATTTCAGCATAACTAGTGAACCAGTGATT
>JAVCKZ010058400.1:0-15996 GCA_034780755.1 Lepetodrilus elevatus
GGTAACTGTGCATGAGTTGGACAGACAGAACAGCTAGAAAGGAGCAATCCCTGTCCAGAATGTGCGTCCAACACTGTCAGTGGAACACCACCTAGATCTCTGCTGAATCGTGCTTGTTGAATGTGGTAAGCAATGCAGTCCTTGTGTGAAGTATTTTGGATGTAATTTATTTTTACAATTTGTTTACCTTTTATTAATTATTATATTTAAAAAAAAAAGGAAATGATGAAATACAAAATTGTAAAATAAAATGGTCTCCTGTGACTTTGACAAGGAGACTAATGTGTATCAGAATTTTGGAAACTTTATGTAGCTTCTAGTCTTCTATGTATTACAGTGTCACATTGTGTGTCTCATAGATATACAAAAGACTACTAAAGCAATAGAGCCTTGGAATCAAATAACTACACATGATCCAATATATTTGTGATGAGAGTAAATGTCTGTCCATATCACACTGTTGTTTACTTGTTGATGAAGTCTTACTCTTACATTAAGAGAAGTGTATTTGCTATGCAATGAGAATTTTCTAAACCAACTTGTTAACATGATCACTAAAATATGTAACATTATTGTTCTATTTGTCAATATAAATGTAGGTATATTAACTTTAGTCCTTGTTAAAGAGGTTTTATGGGAATTGTTTAGTTTTTTATTATTATCTTTTTTTTTAAATAATTAAAAATCAAAAAATCAAAATGAAACATCTTTGATAATGACTATATTTGTTATACAGTAATAATGGCGACTTTGTGCTTATGCAGTATTTAAAAAAAAGTATATGTGACTGTGAGTTACTGCTGTTGGCAATGTGATAAACTGTTTCAGGTTTATTATTCATCTGATGTGTGCAAGTACCCATCTTTTATCAATTTGAAATGTTGATCAGAAAGTTGTTTTGAATAATTATGTTTCAAAGATATTTACCCAAGATTTTGAGAAAACAAACACTTTGAAGTAGCAATGGCATTTGCCCAGAGAAACGCTGAGTAGCCATGCTTTTGGCACCCCCACCCCACCAAACCATCCCCGCAGTCAACTACCCCATCCCCATCCCCATCCCCACTACCATGACATTTTATTCTGTGCTCAGAAGTCCTTGGAACACTGCAGCAATCTTCCAAGATGTGCATGCAACACATTCCAAGAATGGCACCTGACTCATCTTGACTGAAAGTGTTGTTTCAATATTATCATTGGACATATTATTATGTGGAGCTTTTTTTTAAAATCATGATTCTGATGCAATTTTTGAAAATAAAATTATTATTGAATATATTATTTGACTTGTTGAATGTCTTTTTAATCCCATGTACTATAAGTCAGGTTCTACCTACGGCGCTTGGCAGATTCCTTTAAATACGATCTGAAAGTAATGCTCAAACAGATATACATGTATGACACTCGCTGAGATCTGGTTTTAATGAGATTGGGCTGCTCTAGACTTTTCCATATTGAAGTGTCTGGATTAGCATGGATATGTAAGCTGCAAATGAAAGAATCCTTGAATGTCATGTATCCCTGCTTGACAGTATACAGTTCTCGGAAGTCGGACAGTGCCTATATTATTTCGTACGCATATGCTACATCATCCTCGGAACACATGGGTACTTATTACGCTCAAGACTCGCTGCATCGTACAACAATGGAGTGCATTCTTGCACGTAATTAAAGTAGCTACTCCTCTGTTGCGAGGATGATGCTACATGTGGTGTGAAGGCGTCTATTGACATGAGGTTATAGAGTATTATAATGTGGCGAGTTATGAATCTCGTAACTCTACGATTGCTATGTGGAACGGAACCCTTTAAGTCGTGACATTCGACTTGACACAGACACGCATCATGTCAAAGCTCTTCAGTTCGATTGGAATATGTCATTTCTTGAACCCCAATCGGAACAGCCATGTATTCCGCTGCTGCTGCGTTTTGGAGATGGAATCGATGTGATAATGTCGGAAACAAGGACCGGAAGAACATCGATCGAACAGCCGGGAGACCAAGCTTGGCTTACACACTGTTGGTCTGTGTTTCACGAAAGTATCGCAATGGAACTCGGGGCGGAAGTAGAAATTTTACGTCATTTCCTGCTATAGTAAAAGCATGCGTTGTACCCTCATTTACGCCCGGACTAAAATACGACCCGTTCGTGAAACGCAGGCCTGGTTGGCGTGACCATGCAAATATCAGTTATTGTCGTAACTATTAGGGTAAACATCACAGTTGCAATCTGTAGCAAGGGACATCAATGTAGTTCATGCGCTGACCTGGGGTCCTATTCTCGAAACATATCCTTACTATCCTACCACAATCATAACGATCCTTATAGTATGGCTACGAAGCTTTTAAAAAAAATTTAAATGTCTTTATTTTTCACAATTTCTTTTCGTAAGAACATTTCGATATTAGGCCCCCTGGATTGTTCTTGTAATTGATTTCAATCAATATTTCGACATGTGTTTGCCTTGATGTGTTTTATAACATGTTAGGTCAAGACCAAAAGTCTAAACTCGATTCATCATCAGCTCAAAATGCTACTTTGTCATTATATACACCAATGAGAACTCTTTGGTAGGCTGTACATGTAGATTAGGAACAACATTGGTTGCCAGTAAAACATGTGCGGATAGCAAGGGAAAGGAATAGGCCTGTGTGAAGTCCGGATAAACGGGAGTCGACTGTATGTAGCAAGATATCCGAATTAAAACAGCCAGAAAACACAAGTGCAAGTATACATATATTTGGTTCCGTTTGCCTACGACATTTGTAGTTAACTGTCTAGATGTCATGCTAATCTGAGACCCCAACTACGGACTTTACTTCCTTGACTGTAAGCCTCTCTACAAGATAAGCATAGTGACCATCATTCTCTCATCTTCCGATAGGGTTACATTCGATTGTAAATATAAGATGCCTTTTTGGGATCGGGCTCCTGACTGTTGAATAATGCAGTTGACAATCTTGGTATCGGCTCTCGATGCTTTCATATCTATTACGATCTCTAATACACATGGGGGGTCGTGCACTTACGAGAGCGCTATGGTCGCATAGTAGCGATTGGACATGAGAGCTTCAAGAAACGATACCCTGATTGCGATAGCGTCGCAGTTTATCGCCAATGAATACCGAGTATCCATGACCAAATGCAACCATAAATCATGCACATATTTATGTTAGATTGTCGACTTCAGTCATACTATATATGAAACATTTGGAAGCATATTCTAGAACTAGAATATGTTGTGTACGTTAAGATCTGATTCAGGAAGGAACATTTGGAAGCATGCTCTCAAAACTGATTATTGAAGTGGATAATATCCTATTCACGAAGGACTCGCATCTATTAACATACACACACCATCTGTCTACTTTTCTGGTAAATCTTCAACAGTATCACAGCTGATTCTCCGAGACAATAGCAAAACACATACTTAAGAGGCTACACATTACAGATGTTCGACAATGTGCATTATGTTCAGATACAGTGCTATCATTATACGTGAGATCCTACCCATCCTGTACGAAACGGTATAGTTCTACAGAAGCACTACCATTGATAACTCGTAGGAACAGGCGATGCTGATCTGAAGGTTCACTGCAGCATTCAGCGCTACGGATGTTGGGGGCTTTCCCATTTGCCTTAAAAATGACATGCCGTGATATTAAAGTGAAATGATCTTGAAAGCGGCTCGATCTAAACACCAATTTAAAATAAATAAAATAAGCCGTGATATTTAAGTTAAATAATATTTAAAGCGGCTCGATCTAAAGACCAATTTAAAAAATATAATAAAATAACAAAAGAGCCTCATGTAGCTCTACGGTAACCTCACTATCGTAATCTGATGTTGAACTTGCATTTACTTATTATATTAGTGTTACATACCGTTTCGTACAGACATACCCTTAATTAATTATCATCCTCGAGGCACAAAGCCATTGACTTAATTCGTACGCATTGTCTATGTTTAAGGAACCTCTAGGCGCGGATGTTCAGAGGGTACCTTGCTTTGCTACAACACAAGCTAATGTCCTCATGTCCAATTCAGTATCCAGTCCCTCGTGAGTTCAACTGCTGTAGTTCGATAAGAAATAATATTATATGGCAAACATCGCGACATGAAAATTCACCGGCTGACAAATCCTTAAACTCGTATCCCAGGAAGTATACACAAACATTCAATTGTAATAATTATGTACAAGAGTCGTCCACGAAGCACTGCGGTGATGCTGAAGATACTCCAGGAACTATTGCATACATCTGAAGTCAAGTACCTTAGGCATCCACGTATATATATCAAATACACCCATTCGTCTCATTCGCTTAGTTCAAGTTTCAACGGCGTGGCGGTGACTTTCACCCTGAATGCATCTTCCGCCCCGAAGATCTCTCGGGGCGTGTGGGCGACGACGTCTCTTGGCGTGAGGATGCGCGAAACTCGTCTGGACTGGACAGCTTTTGAGTCGAATGTCTGAGACGAAAGCACGAGTCTGTCAGGTCCGTGTTTGAAGTCCGACTGACTCAACGGTCGCTCCTTCTGCAGGAGCGACTTCCCGTGGAGGAGACACGCTTTGATGTCGTCCTCCGACTGCTCGGGGCCGACGGCAGGCAGGTACACGTTTACCATGACCTTCCTTGGAGAGTCTCCTGCCTGATCCGATTCCGGATTGTCGAGAATGAACGAGTCTTCGCTGTTATCGTTGTCGTTAACGCGCCCCCTCTTGTGTAAGATCTTATCAGGAGTCGTCGGGGGCGCCGTCGGACCTTCGTATTGCCAGAAACCGGGGTCCTCCAGAACTTGGTTTTCTAGGTGAATGTCTTCGTCTGATTTGCTGTGTTTGGACATGCTTTTTTCCCTAGCACATAGAACACACGTAAGGTGGTGCTTATTCTTATCCGGGTTATTGTTCTCGTTGATTGAATTGGATTTGATGAACAACGTGTTTGGTACTTTGAATTCGTCGATGTCCTCTTTCACGTCTTCTTTCTCTCTAGGAGTTGGACGAGGTACAGACCACGCTTCGTGATGACTTCGAACTGGAGACTCAACCTTTTGTCCATCTCTGGCGGTGTCGCTTCGATTTCGGTATATTCCTTCGATTATCTCCTTTTCCCCTTTCGTCAGCGCACCCTTCTCGCGCGAGAACATCCGCCCAGGCGTAATCCGGACGCCATTGCTGCACCAGTTGGATCCGCCGCCCTTCCCTCGGCCTCTGTCGCTGAGTCTCGGAATGTTCGCCAAGTCTCGGTACAGACGAGACACGGAGATGCAGTCGCCCAGATCTTCCGACCAATCGTAGAAGCGGGCGATGCTCACGTGATTGCGCGGCATGATCAGGTTGGCTGTTGGCAAGCGCGCTGACCTTGACCGCACGTGCGGGATTGACGGGAACTCCCCATACGACGTCGCAGATCGGCGCTGAAACAACGGGCTGAAACAGAAATAATATTGGATGTTAAAAATATGAAAATTAAATGTGTATAGAAAGATGTTCGTGAATATTAATATTGTATAGTCATAGTCATGTAGTGAAGATATGCCTTATATGTTTGCAGCGTACCTGGGCCCGTATTCTCAAAACTTCTTAGCTAAGAACTTCTTAGTGAAAAAAGATCTCTTCAGAAATAAACATAAGCAGAAACCCAGTTAGGCAAATTCTTAGTACTTACGAACTTCTTAGGACTTACGAAGTTTCGAGAATACGGGCCCAGGACAATACAATATCAACGTAGCATATGCCTTCTTTATGCGGGAATTCTCCGGTTTCAGGACCACATCCAAAGATAGGTATCCATTAACTTATTCCAAAGAGTCACCATATAGATGACGCTCTCTTCAAGAAGTCTAACACCAATAAAGTATGCTTTCTTCAGATTACCCAAATTTCGATAAACGTCTAACTGTTCTCACTGTGCAAAGTCAACTGTCAAGTGTACCCTATGTTTAATACATTATATTCAAACATGAAATACAATTATTATAATTGAAATATAAATCGCAAAATGACTAATCGGGTATGCCAATATATAATAGCATAACTTGGGAGCGTCACTCTCAGTTAAATCGAGCATGTTCGTAATCGAAACTGTCGATGAATCAATATGCTCTTGAAGGCATGTTCCACCATCATCCTCGCCCAGATCGATACCTGGATCCGGAGGTATGTAATGCAAAGCGTTAACACACTATTACCTGCACGGCATATCGATCTGCGCATGTCAAGAATGGCATGCGGTAAGTCGTACGTCACTAATGACATGACCAATCGAAAACGAAAGATTTTGAGGATAAACTATAAATGACGAGGAAGTGTATTTGGAATGAACGCCCGTAGTTAAATATACGGCATAATTATGTAGTCATCTGAAACCAGATGAAAGGTAAAGAGGTATTAGTTTTATTTTATCTAAGGAATCATGCATAAGGGGCAACTCTAACATTTAGGAGTTGAATCTGATAATTATATCAACTGAAACCAGGTCCCGAGATTACTAAACTTGTTAGTACAATTTCATGTTCTAGCTTAAGTTGTATACCGGTATGGACATTTGTGAACACAACCTTGAGTTGGGCATAAAATGGTACCCCAAATGTTTCGTAATTTCGGCGACCTGGCGTTGTTGTAACCTATACATGTATTTTCTTTAATCATGTTTTTTTTACAATATTGCTACCATAAAGTTTTGATTTAAAAAGGAAAAAAAAAAAGAAGAAGAAATAAATAAAGTTCAATATAGCTTATAATTATGGATTGCGGATTGCGTTTCACATAATAACATTAGTATCCTGAACCTAACAGAAGTGTTATAAACTATTACTATTAGGCTTTGAAAAGAATATGAAATGCCCTAACAAAAAATGCCAGTTATATAGCTGTCTGCAATATACTGGTTGCGCCATACGATTAATGTATTTGTAGTGTACGAAACATTGCTGACATGGCGTCATGTTGCCACTACACTAATCTAGTAATGTAGGACTAACACATGATTGTTACAATCTTACATTGTCCTATACACCCACATTCCATACACATGTCACATAAGGAACTAGTCTCCCAACGCTGTAAACGTCTTTTAGGCACATTTCCCACCGTATACTTGCAAAAGAATACATTAAACCTATACTACATGTTATATACATGCTAAGAAAGATATACCAGATTGTCTTGGATACTTTTACTGTAAAACAAGATACACTAGATCAGACAAAAACATGATGGTCATGTATGACATGATGGTGACAGATTCACTCTGCCTGCGATGCAAGAAACTTACTTAATTATAAAGAGAAAACGGCGACTCTACAGAACACCTACCTGTTACAGCTGCTTGTATAGGTAAATACCTGCAAGAGCTATCTGCTAATCTACGTATGACTGTAACGAGTGTCCAGGAAAGATTAAATACCCGGTTTTGGAGTCATCAGTTCCAGTAGTCCTGTATGCACGGACATGTGTATGTACGTCTCGCTAAGCTACATGTCTTCTGTAATTGCCGGTTAGGTCTCCCACAGTGTGGGTTAACCTACGTTTCTCCCAGCCGAAAGTGGATAATTGGCCTTCTGTCACGCCACCGGATTAAACATACCGCCCGGGGTTCTGGGTGTAACCCTATAGGAAAGACCAGATCGGACCTACAAATCCGAGACGATGATCTCTTTTCAATGTCATGAGCAGTAGCTTTTTAAAAATGTTGTGTATCAAGTACACGTCTAATGGTAAACGCAGCGCAACCAACTCCAACGAGAGTGAGTCAGTATTGTTCGATATGCGTTCTGTATAATGTAGGTGTTCAGGCAAATAAACGATTATAAACATGTTCGTATTCAAAATTAGATACAATTGACAGTTCTGTTGAAGCGAGTGTGCATATCACGCAATGGATATATTAGCAAGCCCTGTGATACTTGTATGAACTACTGGATGTATACATGTGGGTTTTGTTTTTTAAAAACATGTATCTAATTACCAGATTTAGTATGCTGCATTGTGTTGAAAAAGAGGTTCGTCATCATTTAAAGAAACAACGTTGTTCTGCCTGGCTTACTACATGAGTAATTTCCAAATGTAATTCAGACAATTATACCTATAATTGAAAGGTTATATCGAACGAGTACACTTATAGATGTCGGTATTAGTACTAAAGAATAAATCACGGAGACAAATTTGACAACTTTGAAGTGAGTGCGACTCTTTAACTGATCAGTATCACGCGCACCCCTAGCAGTTGGATCCGCCTGTTTAGCTGCTTGTGTAATATATTACATGTGTATCTGGCCCCCCTCCGAGAACGATCATCACGTGACTGTTCGTCCGACGCCCACGTGATCAATATGAGAATATCGATAATAATTGTACCGTATGCGTGTTATATAGAACACCCTTTGAACAGTAGGCCGCTCCAAAATAAATATAGGTGATGTATGAATTATTAATATTAATATGGTATGATTTGTTGGGGGGTGGCTCAAAGCCAATTGGCCAAAGGTAGAATTTGTAGTTGTAGTGGCACGTGCTTGCTTTTACGCAGACCGCACAGGTAGGAACTTAAGCACGATCGGTCTCGACTATTGCGTAGATGGGTGACCGATAATCGGAGAGTATCTTGGATTCGTGTCGTAGCACCAATGCTGAGATACAGATTTTAATGGGTGCCCGGTAAGATGAGATGGAAATGTCAATGGGAACTTTCTAGCGCGTGAAACCGCGTAACATAACCTAGCGCTGTGATCATAGTTATTAACAGCGTGGACATAACTCAATAATTATGTATTATTATTATATTTAAAAAAGCATTATTATTATTATTATTAATATTATTATTATTTGTAATAGTAGTAGTAGTATTAATAAGTCAGCCAAAGCCCCCGCCATAAGTATTACACTATTTAATATAATTAATGATTTACAGAGCATTATTTGCCTTTTTAGTCTCATTTGAACAGTACCCAAGTATGGAAATAAACATGTGCTAACCCATCCAATGTTCGTGTACACGAACATCAAAATAAAATAAAAAAAATTTGGTGAAAAATGTTAATATTTTTTTTCTAATAGTTTGCAGAGCTATATACGTGTCTCTATGGTCTATCTAAGCATGCCAAATGATTTATGTTTTTTATATTATATTTACTTGTAGATTGTAAAAAGTATCCAAGGGACCCCCAACTCAAATTTTCATACGTTTTTAAAATTAATTATTGATAAAAATCGAATCGAAAAGAAAAATAGATTGTCGGAGAATATAATTTAACATGAGTACATATGTTTATCAAAACCGTTTTGAATCTATACTATATATTTTAATTATTATTTATGGGTAATTATAATTCATGTTCGTGTACACGAACATTGGCAGGATAAAGGTTAACTTAAAATTGTTTTTGCACGAAATGACAAATATCCACAGACCTATATCAATGGACAATGCACCTGTATTTGATATACAAGCGTGTCTGCCTATTCGTCACCATAGTGCCACACTTTGTTTTCTGATGAAGTCTGAACATTACGTAGAAATTATGGAAGTATACGGTAATTAAACATGGTCGGAATAGCACTTATTTCATGCACCGAATGCTATCCGCACATACACTGGCTTCACTTTTTAAAAGTGTCAATGAAAAAATACTTCTGTAGTCTATACAAACATATAATGCAATAACACTTTTTAATATCCACAAAGTACGCCATAGTATATGCCACTGAGCAAATACTGACAATAAATCATTCAGTTTACACCCCCGGAGCAAAATAGTTATACGGGCATGCATGGTATACGACTCACAGATTAATTGTGGGAAAGTAATTATTTATATTGACGCTGGTAATTTCTGTACACCTGATCCTATAAACTGCATTACGATAGAAAGAAACCTTTTAGTAATTCGTATAAACGTTATCGATGGTTTTCAATGCGTACGATAAGATTCTGTAAACACTGCATGCAATGTGTTGAACGTACGGAGGTTTGAAGTCAATGAGTACAGTCCACATACACACATAGACGATTAAGCCGAGCATTTTTAGCATTCTAACTTTACTGTACCTTATTAACATTAGTATTCAACTTGGTTAAAAACTGCATGTGCATTTTCATTGAAGCATTATGCAAAAGGCAGCCTTAGAACAGATCGGCATAAGGTATAATACTTACGAGATATAATGCGATGTTAGATAAGAACAAGAAGAAATCCTTAACATTGACTGATCCACCCACTGTAGAACTCTTGCTTGTTCCATGACTAACGCAAACCATTTGCCATTTCACCCTGAGAAAAATCAACAACCCGAGTTCCACTTCATTAAATTTAACTTTCCTCCAGCTAAAACACCTCACATGACATCGCAGATTTCCATCGTCCGCCGGGATAAATTCCGTAAAAAACAATTTCTAATAACCGTCAGAAAAAATCGATGCGGAAACTCCCTCATTTTGGTTGCAGTCTGACACGTCTTGAATGTGCGTACAAATTTACGAGGGTGCGTATTTCCGGTGAGTCGTGGATCTGGTCGATACACTGAGAAACTAGCATCGGCAGGTATTGCCACACATTTTGTCTCAGTTAGAGGCGGAGTGTCATAACAGTCAGAGAGAGATCAACAAAGCCACTGCCGATCATTGATTGTTGTTGTGAAGCGTTTACAAATAATGCACTACGGGTATGTACCAGTGCCCAATATGTATTAACCCTTATCAGTGGAGCCGCATACGTTCACCAATATACCCCCATCAGTCATACCCGATCGTTCGCTTGCGTGGTAGCTTGTTTCATGGCACTACTGTCGGTTATTGTGACCTCTCCTCCAAAAATAAACAAACCGCCATGATGTTCGATGATATACTGTAAAATTGTGTATACCTCAAAATAAAAATATCAAAATATATTTTCTTCTAAGCATGTAATTTCCTATGTTATAGTTGTTCGCGTATTCTAACCTTTTGCCTAACTGTACATACAGTAAATTAGTATATGTTAGTATTAAATATAATGTTTAGCTACTTAATGTAATATAATAACGCGAAATGCACCTCCTTGACATACCGCCATCTTCAAAATAAGAATCTATACCTTGCATAATACGGCTATACCTGCAAAGTACAACGGAGCCGTATTTGATTTTTTAAAGCGTCCATACAATGTACCCTACTACGTCATGTTAGCTCCTAATGAACATCAGGTTTCTCGGGTCTACCCTGTACTGTGATGTTGACACAATTAAACAATCAATCATAATTGCTGGCAAACTTAAGAATAACCGAGCAATGCACTTACCGCTCGTCGTGAGGGGAGAAAGGAAGGGTACCTTTAAGAAGTCCGGATATATACACCGTAATTAATAAAACGGTGACTATTCAATAAAGTGATCATCCTCATTAACAGCTACCATTAATAGCCGGTGTTATCACACAGCTATCGACCATGGAATTAACGAAACAATACCGATCAATTTATGATCGATATACTATTATTCTGTATTAAATTAAAGTCCGCCGTGGGATGTTAGTACCGTATACCACTGACATTGAAAGCCTAAGTTAGAAGACGATTGACATTTAAAGGATAAGTTAGTATGTCATTTGACATTTAAGTGTTTCAGCTATATGTGTAATTGGACGGAACCAATTCTGATACGGTCCAACTCAGATATAAGGCAGGAAGCGAAAAGTTTAAGTCGAATGACACGTTTTTCGTATCCTCGATCATTGTGTTAGCAAATCAATGCTTGCAAGCAAAATAGGTCATGATCAGAGAAGACTATTATTGGTACATGCTTCATTAATTCGCGGACAACCTAGTACAGTTTAGTATATATAGTGTTCACCGGATGCTCCTTAATATTTAGGTATGTACCAATTTAGTGCATCGTCCCTGACCATCTAGCTGTGTATGCAAGGTGGCAATCTTTGCCCAATTCAGATATCTGGAAATTCGGGAACTACAGGGAATTACCGGGAATTACCGGGAATTATTCGGGAATTATTCGGGAATTACCGGGAACGCAACCGTCCGGATAAACGAGGGTCGACTGTACACATTACAAGTTGCATGCACACATTGATTTACTAGATATTGTTAGAAAACAACGACTGGATTGGGTGCTGTGTTTGGACATGCAAAACTAAATTTATTTCAATAGTATTATTAGTTCGATTGCAATGATCTGTCTACTACTTTACAACAAGAAACAATATAAACCGAAAATAACTTATTCACATGAATACCTAATCACTACCCGTAATGAACTAAACGCGCCAGGTATGGAATAATAGTTCCTGGTGCAAATACCATTCTGGGTACCGTTTCTCGAAGGTCTCTTATCCGCTAAGAGACCATAGCACTGTCTTAGTAGTGCATTAGCTATATCTGCAAATAGATGTACAATTCTGATTACCGCTATGACATTAAATCCTTATCAAGTTTCCGAAAAAGTGTTCATTGGTACATGAGGTGCGTTCAAGATAGAATACAAGTATTGTAGAGTAATGTAGTGCATGTATTCTACTAGTATCTTGAACGGGTTAGTAGTAAAATGACAGGAAATTGATTTGCGCATGCGTCCAGTCTTTTCCCTTCATGCTTTGCGTTGTTCTACAAAACAAGGCCTCCGAAAAGTATTAATACGTATTGCTACACCTGCTGGATGAACGACTTGTAGCAATACATGTCGATATGTATTCTATCATGAACGCACCTATGTTCTATCGCACAAGTTCGTATACGTAGTTTACATGGGTCAATAGAACGTCTTCTCGGAGTCTGATGTCCAGGGTATCGTTTCTCGAAGCTCTCTTATCCACTAAGAGACCATATGCAGTTCTCTTAGCAGTGTATTAGCTATAGGCATTTACGTTTCTCGAAGCTCTCTTATCCGCTAAGAGACCATATGCACTCTCTTAGCAGTGTATTAGCTATCGGCAAAGAGAGATAGCTATGTCCTCTTAGTGGATAAGAGAGCTTCGAGAAACGATACCCAGGACCACAAATCCCTGCTTTCATTACTGGCAAAGAACAAGGGACACACGAACGTGAAAACGTTTCTAGACAAGAGAGGCATTATTGTTATGTACATACTAGACTGGACTATTACATCACGCGCCAGCATAACCACGTTAGCATTCGTTTGACGTGCTTATGTCTTACTAAGCCCATGAAAGACATTGACGGTCAAGCAGCTTATAGTGTCACAGGTCAGTTAGTAGTTATTTAGGCAATCGACCATCAAGAGGGGCTCATGATGGTTGCCTAAACCTAGGTATAGCTTCGTTCTACAAGCCGACGTACACAGTTGACGCGTGGCAAGACGGTTTTTTAGGAACTATGCCTGCTAGCGATTCTGCTGAAATTAATCTACACTCAATATGCTTTTGCTTCTGCTGAATGTATTCAACGAGGCCACAAGTTACAGTAGGGAAAGCTAGTTGACAACTATAACTACAAGTGTATAGCATTGCAAGGAATAGATGATATAACACATATGGCCGATGCAATGGTCTATCATGTAGGACACGACGCAACGTAACGTAACGTCTGGAGGGTAATTACTAAGGTTGGCGTTAAGCCGTTTTGTACAAGAGACCTATTGGATCGTCTATCACATGTACACCGTTATGATGTCCATGCATAGTAGTAATCCATGCATAAAATCAGTCATAAATATCGGACATAAAGATAATTGAGAAGAATAGATGAACGTTCATGAATGTTCATGAAGAGCCACCTCATCGTACAATGTTGTCTCACCACAATGACTACTACTACTAATAATAATAATAAGAGTAATGTGAACATTTACATTTCTCCAACTCCATGCTTCAGAAGCATGCTGAGTCGTAGCGCTACATTACTGATATTAATTATTACTAATAAATAATAACAATCTAACTTACCTACATGTTCGAATTTTACCTATTGTCTAAAAGTCCGAGAAAACAAATACATGTACTTACACTGAGGTGAATGCTACAAGAGGAGGAAACAAACATCCGCAGTACTCCATGTTGTTTGTGTATCCAATTTGTCAAAGTAATCCCAGTTTGGAGGACACTCTTGGTATGGCTCCAACACAGGTCTATAATTCTGGCCCACATGTTACTACTGCAAAGGACTTATAACTTTCCTTCTTTGTATCTATATATTTATCCTACGTTACGTCGTCATAGGAGATACATGTAACTATCAATTTATACGAATTGCTTGATCTTTATACTAATACCCTGCGTTGCAATACCTGTGGATCTGGACAAAGGCTCGTCAGTATACTCTGTTTGAACCTTTGAACATCGTCAGAAGTTCCTTTGTGGCAAAGGAAAGCAGTATAGATATGATAGACTAACTGATATATACAAACATGGAATATTATTAACTGTATTTCATAAAGAAATGTCGGCCGATGCCTTGCGAATATAGGAGACTCCGTGGACTAAATAACTTATGATCAGTTGTAAGGAAATGTCGACCTATAACTTGCCATTATTAAGAGACTCAGTGAACTAAATAACTTATAATTAGTTGTAAGGAAAACCCACCTGCATCCGTTGGCGCGCGGTGTTGCCACAAAACTACTCATAACATTAAACAACTCTGTCTAATGTATAAGACGACACAAAGTGACAGGTTTTCATTGAGAGTCAAAATTACTCCGCTCGTGCAACTGGATCTTTTCAGCATGTTCTATTGGCATTGCAGAGATTAAAGGATATTAAGACCGTACAGATTTATCCGCTGTGGGTTAATACAGCTCCGCAGTATGTTGGTATAAAGGTAAGTACGTTAAGTGCATCGGATCACACCGAGCAAGAATTACGGCGCATAAGCAATGGCTAGATGTCGTCACAAATTCAGTCTACACACCAAGTTCTAATCAGATTAGAACCGCCACTTGATAGCATATCAATGAACATAAGTGCATACTATTTATCATAATTCTAGATTTAAAAATATGTATTACCCTCATGTGCTATTTGCGTTGGGCATAATAGTATTATGTTTATAAAATAATAAAAATAATAATGATGTTAGAGATAATTCATCGTATACATTTTGGACTGATTTACTCATACATTAATGGATTGCTTATTATCGTGCCAAAACACATTTATACAAGTGAAATACATGGGGAATTACAATAACAAACTCTCAAAAAAGTCCTGGGTAAATATTCTCGAAGCGATCGTATACCCAACGACATCGTTAAGCCTTTGCGCAAGACAATTTTACTCTTTCTGGACTGGATCATCAAATATTCCTCCACGTAAGACCTTTAACGATGTCGTTACGTAGACGACGTGGTATCAACAATCTGATCAACGCTCAATGTCGTGATTGTTGATACCACGTCGTCTTCTGGAGTCCAATCCGTTTTTATCCTCCATTAAAAAGTTAGAAGTAAGTGCATTTTAGATAGATAAATAGATACTCTATCAAACGACACCAACTTGTGCGCGAATGCATGCCATCTTTTTCAGCTACAGCGCTAGCGCACCCGGCAAATTGCGCGCCCCTAAGTTTTGATGGAGGCTACCCTCTGCCGCCAACACAGCGTCAAGCTGTACTGTGACGGTAAGAGTTTATCGGCCTACGTCGGCCTATACGATAGCTTCGGGAACATGGTCCTTGATACTAGTGCTAGATGACATACTGTAGGAATTTCACTGTTTATTTGTTTTTTTATGACCACGTAGTGTGTTACCTTTACTTTAGGGTCTGGCTATATCATTGCACTTACCATTATAACAGTTTCTCGTCCAGTCACGTGACATGGCACCCACTGATATTAATGAATGGCGCCGACTGGTGAACTGACAGAACTAAAGAATGTCGGGCGTGCCGTCTCTCAGTACTGTATCATTGTCTACGCGACAGTGTGATTGAAGGCTGTACATATTAGTCGATCTGTGAATGTATGAGTGTCTATGGAGGGGAGAGAGAGAGAGAGAGAGAGAGAGAGAGAGAGAGAGAGAGAGAGAGAGAGAGAGAGAGAGAGAGAGAGA
>JAVCKZ010058411.1:0-30262 GCA_034780755.1 Lepetodrilus elevatus
TTTTGCGTTCATCGAGGTATGAACGTAAAAACCGATGTGCAAACTTTTGTATGAACTGCTTCGCGGATTCATACAGTTTGCACATTGGTTTTTCTGTTCATACCTCGATGAACATAAAGAAAATGACAGACAATCCTTAATTGAACTTTAGGTTTCAGTTACAATCTTGAAAAAAACACCATTTAGATAAACAACTTTATGATAATATGAACCTAAATTAAAGGACACAGTCTTGATGCATGGAGAATTAATACTGACGTGCGATTTTGTCTACTCTTTAACTGAATTTCATGTTAGAGGAAATATGACCTAGAGAAATGACCTGAAAGACAGATGGAACATGACCTATAGGAATAAGGGAACAAAATTTGAAGGACTGGAGGAACAGAACTTAAAAGAGGAACAGAACCTGTTAGACAGACATAACAAGGCCTGGAAGAATGAAGGAACAGGACCTGAAGGACTGGAGGAACAGAACTTAAAAGAGGAACAAAACCTGCCAGACAGAACGTGACCTTAAGGACCAAGGGAACAGGACCTGAAGGACTTGGTGAAACAGAACCTAGAACCTAGAAGACAGAGGAACAGAACCTAGAAGACAGAGGAACAGAACCTGTCAGACAGACAGAACATGGCCTGGAAGAATGAAGGAATAGGACTTGAAGGACTGAATCTAGAAAACAGAGGAACAGAACCTGCCAGACAGAACCTGACCTTAAGGACCAAGGGAACAGGACCTGAATGACTTTGTGGAACAGAACCTAGAACCTAGAAGACAAAGGAACAGAACCTATATGACAGACAGAACCTGATAGACACATAACCCGACCTGAAAGCCTGAGGGAAGAGGACCTGAAAGCCTGAGAGAAGAGGACCTGAAGAATGGATGGTACAGGATGGTATAGGACCGAGGCAATGGGAAATGAAGGACAGTGGACATTAGAATACAAAACACTGACCTTGACTGTCTCTCTCTGAACCATGGTGGCCTTCTGTTGGTCAGACAACTTGTCGTGAGCGTCCAGTTTGACCTCGGCATGACCCAGCCAGTCCTTGACCTTCATTATCTGAGTCTGGAAGTCGATGAACAGGCTCTCCAATTTGTTGACGTCATCCTGAAAAAATATTTAGACAATGTAAGGATATATTTTTAGCATTATTTGATCTAAAAACGATTTTATTTTTTAAAATTTATTTATAATAATAATAATAATAATATTAATAATAATAATAATAATAATAATAATAATAATAATAATAAAATTAAAATAATTAAAATTACGGTTCTACCGATTCCAATGGTTCCCACCTACATCCACTATACCCTGCAACAAGTAGTAATTGACAGCTACTGACCTGTAGTTTGAGCTTCCTCATGGCCAGTCTCTGTGACAGAGCATTGGTGGTCTCCTCCATCTTGTCTGCCGTGTTGCCAGTCTCAGTTACCTCCCATTCATCGCTCATGTCCCGCAACTGTGTCGCCAGGTCACGAATAGAGGTCAACAGGATCTGACGTTTTGCAAGGTCATCCTTTGCAGTCTGGAAACAAACAGGAAATTGACATGAATAATAAATAAAATATCATGAAATATTTCTCTGTACGGTTAAAAACATGAACATTTTAATATTCCAAGTTTCACTTCCAGAGCAAACATATAACGA
This sequence comes from Lepetodrilus elevatus, assembly GCA_034780755.1. NCBI lineage: Eukaryota > Metazoa > Mollusca > Gastropoda > Lepetellida > Lepetodrilidae > Lepetodrilus > Lepetodrilus elevatus. The sequence continues at coordinate 1,663 of JAVCKZ010058411.1, forward strand.
CTGAAACTGGAAACATAACCTTGTTTTAATTTAGATTTACATACATAGATTAAATTACACTATCCTTGACATGTCATTTCATGACATAACTGACCTTGATATCTGACCTTGACATATTTAATGAAATTTGACATGTCATCACTGACCTTGACATAATAATTTGACTGACCTTGATATTTAACTGACTTTGAAATATGTCATAATTGACCTTGACATATTTGACTGACCGTGACAAGTCATAACTGACCTTGACATAATAATAATTTCACTGACCTTGACGTATGTCATTTCGTCGTCTACATTGTATGCCGTTGTCTTGGCTTCGCGTTTGTCCAGCTCTCCATTGGTCAGCGACACAAAGTCATTGACCACTGTCATCTCTTTCTTCAGCTTCTTAGAAATTTTCATTGCTTTCTCCAAGTTGGCTTTTCCTTGTGTCACCTTGGTTACACATAAATAAATGGTTACACATAAATAAATGTCATTATCATTCATACAATTGAAAACACAATCAATCGTGATCAATGGTATAATCTTGTTTTAATTGAAAAAAAGAAAATTAAGCATGATGACTTTAATTACTAGATATAGTACTTTGAACATTTTTAGAATTATAAAGTTATTTAATTTATCAATTACTTATTAATTTTTAAATTGAATTTTTTAAATAAACAAATGATTAGGAATATATTTTAAGCAGGATTTAGGTAACATTATTCCAAACATGCATTGTGAAAATGAAATGATGTAAAATTGGGGTGAAAATACCATACCATTGTAAACAAACATTCGGTTTTAATTAATTAAACAATTTGTTAGCTTTCATACAACATGCCAAATTAGTAATAATAATAACTTTGTTTAGTTAAACAAATATTAATTCCAATCATGTCAAGGTCAAATGTGACGAATATTAGTTTTCTCTTAGTCATCATGCTGCAAGATCTTGAAATTGACATTGTCAAATCCAAATTGTGTTTAATTGTTATTATGCAACAATCTACACATACACGAGCAACAATAAAATAGATCACAGTTAGAAGTTATGCAATGATGTTTGTATACAAATCAGTTAATGACAATTATGACAAGATGGCGGTCATGGAAAACAGGCAGATGCAGTTAGTATGATGACTGATGATGGTGATGATGCTACAGTTAGTATGCTGATGGTGATGATGCTAAAGTAGCCTGGCTCGTATATAGATGGCTTTTAATACAGTAATACGACAGCATAATAAACACCAATAAACACCAATATATAGCCACTGCGTGCGAGTTGTAACTTGGTGCGTCTGTAATGAAATATTTGGTGGTGAGTTGTACATGAATATAGAAATAATACCCCCACACCCATGTCTATTCTCCATGCTGGATTATAGATTTTCGTCCCCTAGGCTAGGGCAACTCTGATTGACTACAGCAGGGAGACGGTTAAACTGAAAGGCTGTATATTTTTAGGATGATAACTGCATTGCCATGGTACAGATGGTGCATGCTGTCAATATCGCGTCGGAAAGACAACTTTTGTGAACATGGATGCTGGAGTCCCAGGACCTTTGGCCCCGAAGTCCAAATGTTCTACCATTGCGCTACCACCCGCTCCGTATTTCACATGATTTTAACAGTGTATAGTGATTATGAACACAAATCTATGAGCACGGTGCAACAAAATAATATGTATGATTTCAAAACAATAACAATAAAACGTTTTTAGAAATTGGGTACATATGTACATGCAGTCACTCACTAAAAAGTACCGTAAGTAAATTACTTCAATTAGTGTTTTTCTGAATTTCCAAAAAGACAGTCATGCAATCGAAAACTCCTAACAAAATATCTAGAATTTAATTCTATCTAAAAAATTAGAATTAAATTCTCCCACGCTCCGAGATCTAAGACAAAACTACACTCAGTAATGCATGATTCCACACAGAAGGTAAGCTAATGCTAACAGAAGGTATGGATGTGTATGCAGTAATGTATTAGGGCCAGGCTACATGAAGCTGTGAGTGCTACGGGTGACAGAGCTAGTATACCTGTGCCCCCAGGTCATTATATTGTTGCTTAATGGCATCCAGCTGTTTATTGAGGGCGTCGGGGAAGTCTACCTGTTTCTTCTCCACTACGTGCCGACCTGTCTTGATCACGTATTCCACTTCTGGTTTTAGCTCGCTCATTGTTCTGTAAAATTTCTGAAACAAAAATAGGATTATCATATATTTTCCTCTTGTTCTAAAGGCTTACAATCACAGTTTGTATCAACATAAATTTTCTTAATATTATTATGTCTTGGCCCTAGACCTAGCTCCCATAATTGCCTTTGTATTCGAAAATGCGACAATCTTATACCATCTGGGTATCATTTCTACTAATGAGAGCGTTGAGAAATTATACAAACGATTATATAAAATCACTGCGCTCTAAGCTATGCCTGGACCACATTCCTACCCTTCTGTAACAACCCAAGACATCTCCATGGATCGACCACCCAATAGCAGTGTATTGACCCTGGTCTGTCCCACACACCAATCACAGTGCTACAAGAGCCATAACTCCCTACACATGCATATGGAGTTACAACTCTCTAATGGCACTACGATCATTCCCTGGAGCTAGACACGGGTCAAGTACGTCTTCCAGCCGACGCTGTTGTCGCTGTCGCTCACCATGCAGGTCTCATGACGCTGTTGCAGCATCTCCACGTCGTCCCCTGGGACTTCCAGCAAGTGTGAGCGGTCGGCGATGTTGTCTAGCTCCCGCTTCACGTGGTTCATCTTCGGCTCGAAGTCCGCCGGACGCTGGAACTTGCGGAACTTCACCATCACATCCGCAAAGTGTTTCTGGAAATCCGAAAAAAAATCATATTGATGCTGTTGTAAATGCATTATCTGTCAGCTCAAATAATCTGACATTACATTAATCTAGATACTTCCACGCTTTTTCTCAACCATACTGAAACCAGGTGCCTCCTATATGATGCTACATTACCCCACTGTGCCCTGTGTTACTCATGGAGAAGCTGTCCCCAATCAGTGACTCCTACCTTGAGGAGCTGTCTGCTGGTTCAGCCTGGAGGCAGCCTATATGATGCTACATTACCCCACTGTGCCCTGTGTTACTCATGGAGAAGCTGTCCCCCTGTAAGTGGCTCGTACCTTGAGGAGCTGTGTCTGCTGGTCCAGCCTGGAGGCGGCCTCCATCTTGCCCTGCTGTCTGTAGTCGGTGGCCTGCTGCTCCAGCTCCTTCAGAAGGTCCTCCTGCTGCCGGAATTCCTCCTTCAGTGACTGCTGGAGGAAACACTGGGCTTACACATACATTGCTACCATAACAATGGGCTTACACTCGGGGTACCAGACCACGTACATTGCTACCATAACTCTGCTAGTAATTCCAACCCCCTAATATAATAGTTCAAGCACATACATTAAATTTACAAATTAATCAAATGTTTTTGTTTATTTTTTAAATTGGGGGCGAGGGTGGGTGGATGGCAGATTGGGGGGCTGGGAGCGAGAGCAATTTTCAAGATTATTTTGCTTGTTAGCTTGTGATTACGGGATGAAACCTACAGTAGCTATTCCCCATAGTGTTGTAGTAAACCTGCCAGCACCCACAGTTCTGAGGAGTTTAGCCTTCCAATGTCTTACGACCCATCCTGAAATTCAACTTAGAAGACATCCCAACATGTTGATGTTCTATGACATGTTCATCATCCGATAACCATGGACTGTGTCCAACTGACCCCAGACTGTGTCCAGCTGATCCCGGACTGTGTCCAGCTGATCCCGGACTGCGAGTCTGTGGGACTAACCTCATGTTCCTGCGGCACATCCCCCGCCAGGACATCGGCATCCAGTCTGGACTGCAGGTACTCGGTGATGTCCGACATCCACTGCGACATCTCCAGCATCTGCCGCTCGATCTTCTGTGCCTGGTGGATTGACCGCTCCAGTCTGTTCACCTTCTCCTTGGCCTGGAGGCAACAGTTAACAGTTAACAATGAGATAGATCCTAAATGCACAGAGGCAACAGTTAACATTGAGATAGATCCTAAATGCACACACAACAGTTAACATTGAGATAGATCCTAAATGCCTGGAGGTAACAGTTAACATTGGGGTAGATCCTAAATGCCTGGAGGTAACAGTTAACATTGGGTTGATCCTAAATGCCTGGAGGCAACAGTTATATTTTATTACAGTGAGATAGATCCTAAATGCCTTGAGGCAATGGTTAACAGTCAGATAGATCCTAATTGATTCGGACAGATGTATCTAGCACTTTTTCCTACCATGTCAAAAAATCATCGTCCTCCAAGTCAACTTACCAATTATCAAACAAGTAAAGACGCAAATCCGTACTCTCCCTGACTGACCTAGTGAAAATGTCTCTCTCCTGTATGCATATATTTGATGACACAATGAAATATGATCAATGCCATTATCAATTAGCTAAATTAAAGGAATGTCAGTTATTTTATTTTCTTACCTCTGCCTCCAGAGAGTCAAACTTGTTGTTGTAGTCGTCCTGCTCCTTCTTGACGACGTCGGCCATGATGGAGTTGTTGATGAGGTCCGTGGCCAGGTCGTTCACACGCTTCCTGTTGCTGTCGTTGTGTTCTCTCAGCAGGTTCTCCACGTCCTGAACGACAACATAGAACATTCTTAATGAAAATTGCAGCAAAGTATTCACATGAATGAGAAAAACAGCAAATTCAGGAAATCAGGAGATTCTCGACATAATGATTGATGAAATAGCGTTCTCAACAACTCACGTCCAGTTCCTCGGAGATCTCCTCGGCGTCGGAGCTGGTGGCGGACGTCCTCCTCACCTTCCTCTCCAGACTCTGCAGGAAACTCCTCTCATTGACCAGCAGATCTGCACACAAACTTATGACCATCAGTATACATTGAAACTTTCCATACATTTGATTTTTATTGATTGAATCAGCAGGAATATTTCATCCAAACGCGACTACTACAATGTTAAATTATAATATAAATTATGTATAAATATAAATAAGTTATGTAAGACAATAAAACCAACATAACTTCATTGCTTGATATTAGTCGAAACTTTCTTCATGTGATAAAAATATTAATATCATAATTTGGAAGGGGAATACAAAATATTATACTGTTTTAAAGCAACAATTTAATTATTGCTCTACATTCTGATTACATTTTATATGTAATTTATATTAATTTTCTATTAGGATCAATTTACATTGCTGTGGGAATATCTCACCAATATGCATCAACTTAAATTAGAAAGTATTCTTCTTTTTTCTCCTGTTAGAAATGAATTTCAGTTGACAAACCGAAAATTACTATTAATTTCCAGTAATATTTCCATGAGAAAGAAAAGCGGGCGATACCTTTAAGTTCCCTCCACTGGCTGTCGGAGTTCTCGTACAACAAGTGGTATCTGTCCACTCTCTGGAAGACTTCCGTCCACAGCGTGTTCAGCTTCATCAGCGACCGCGCCAGCTCCGGTAACGTCCCTGACGGCGCTCGGTTCAACATGTCGTTCGTCTCCTCATTCAGGGCGTCCACCTCCGCCTCTCGCTGTGCCACCTCCTTCTTTAGACTCTGCAAGGGGAGATAATCCAAGTAATGTTTGCAGACCTCTACCATATTGAAATTAATAAGCTGTAGGAACAAGTCATCTATAATTACTTTTAGATTTTAATCCACATGATTTAATAATGAGTGATTATGGAGTTTAATGTCACTGCAGGAATCTCTGCTTTGAGTGAAATATGTATATGGTCAATCAAGTTTTATCACTGACCTTGAATTTTTTGTTCTTGACATTCAGATCATTAGCACTTCCAACTGAGTAATCTTTGTTCGCGAGATCGACCTTGAGCGGTTCCAGCCATTTTGTAATTTCTTCGATTTTGTCATATGCTGCTCGACTGTATTCCAATCTTTTCTTCAAACGCTCATTTTGTTCTTCGGCAAGAGAGACAACTCTCTCCCATTTTGTGTCCATGCTTTGCATTTCCATCTCCAGGTTCTCTTGAAATATTGCATCACCTTCATCTTTCAGTGATTTGCTCAGGTTATCGATGTTCGATACGTTCTGTCGCAATAATTTAATATCATCTAAGACACTCTGTAAAAGAAATGTACATTTCGATTTTATGCCAATTATTAAATACATTTATTTGATATATCCTATTTTCAATTTTACTGATTCTTGTTGACCAATTTCTGTAGGTTATTCATACATGTCATGTTAGAATTTCTAATATATATTTTTTTACAGCAAGTGTAGCACGTTGGATATAATAAATGCATTTGAGTGGTGCTACAGGAAGTGATAATGGTCATGTGATCTGTACTTACATTGCTCTCATGTAGCTGGGCCTCCAGGGTGGCGATGTCTCCGCAGGCGGGATCCTCCGCATGGAGAAACACGTCCATCTCGTCCATCCACCGTGTCAGTCCCACCAGCTGGTTCTAAAAATAAATTTATATAATCAGTGCATTATCACAAAGCTCTCTTATTTGCTAATATAAGACCATAGCGTCCTCTTAGCAGTGTGTTAGCTATTGGCAAAGAGAGCATTATGGTCTCTTAGTGGATAAGAGAGCTTTGTGAAATGATACCCTGGACTTTTTATTTTACTTAAAATGGTGGCATGGCTGATAAGTTAGCAACCACTTCAATAGGTCATTGAAGTCACAGGTGGAGCAAAATGCGAACAGTCTAGCAAAATTTGACGGCAATCAAGTATGCACCAACACCACCTCCACACTTACTACACACTGCTACATACCTGGTACTGCTTCATCAGCCCAGTGACCCGGTCCAGTTTGCTGAGTCTCTCCATGATGGCACAGGACACGTCGGTCCATCGGCCGTTGAGATTCTTCAGGTCGTTCTGAAGGTCGCCGATGTCCTCGGTGGCGGTTGCCGTGGCGATGAGTTCCTGTCCTGTCTGGTTGACGTACTCCAGACTGGCCTGGTGGTCGTCCAGGTTGTCCTGCAGTTCCTGTCACAGGACAAATAAATAATTTGAATTTTACGCCATCAATAGTCGCAATTACTATGTCTAATAATCATGGGGGTAGGTACTGGAGAGTTAACACATTAGCTGCCAACTACGAGTATACTCAACTACAAGTATACAGGCTGATCAGACCACTAAAGGGGAGATCATTATTATATTTCCCAAATTATCTCCCTTGTTACATAACCTTGCCAACAATCGGAAACATTTGACAATTCTCATCTAATATTCGCACAGCTGGATAATAAGAAATGCCATCATCAGTAAGATTAACTATGCTGATATGTACTACATTTTCCCAGTGAGTGAATGAATATGGAGTTTAACGTCGCTGCGGGAATCTTTCACCCATTTGCGATGAGAAAACAATTAATTATGTTCCCAAATTACCTCCTTTGCTAAATAACCTTGCTGATAACCAACACAAACAGTCTGTACTACTACTACTAATAATAATAATAACAACAATAACAACAATAATAATAATAATAATAATAATATCAACAATAACAACAATAATAATAAAATAAAATAAAATAAAATGCACACAATTATATTGCACCAAATCCATTCTCGAAAGCATGCTCATAGTGGTACATCACTGGTTCAGTGCGCTCACATTCCTTCTCAACTCCCTGGATGGTATGCTCCTCACCTTGTACTGTAGCTGCTGCTCCTCCATGGTCTCGGGACTGTTGATGGACAGCGTCTCCGTCTGCAGGATGCTCTCCATGTCCGTGATCCACTTGGACAGCGCCCCGATCGCCCCGAGGTACGACTTGGACGGCGCCCGCTCCATCGCCTCCGTTAACAGTCTCAATCTCTCCCCTGATGGAACGCGAAAATTAATTATTATCCTGCTCCATTAACCCTCTCTCTGATAGATTAGACACAGGTACAGCTCTTTATGGCATGTCTGGTCACCTTCAGCATGGAGAGGGTTAAATCTGTATTTGAAGAATGTTAATATGTTCAATGAATAAATCTTGAAATTTGAAATTCTTGATGCAAAAAAAACAAACTACCACAACCCTGCAGCAGCCACTACTCTGAAGCCGGTAATTTTTCACAAGGATATTAACTTTCCACAAATATTTTGTGTGCATTTCCCCGTGATGATCAAAGATGTAGCTTTCAGGACAGTGTATATTTCTATGAATTTTCAAACACTGGAAATATAAATGACCCTAAAATTTACTTTTAAATAATTATCATACAGCCAAGAAATAGATATATAATTCTTTTTATTTACTTTGCTTGATATGAAATGTTATAAACAACATAAACAAAAATCAACATAATTCACTTTTTGACATCTAGGTGAAAACATTTCTAACTACATCTCGGGCGCAGGTCTTTTAAAGTTACAATAAATCTTAAATAAATATATTAATAAAGATTAAATGTTATTAAATGTTAATAAGTTAATACTACAAGACATCATGGAGCTACAACACTTATGAGGGGATGAGCCACAATTAACAACAACCATGCACACACACAATGATGGAAATGATCCTGCTTTGATTAAATACATTAAGTTGAATAACTTTAAAGGAAACATGCCCTTAATCTGCATATCTATCATAAACTATAATAGTAGTACTTTACATTCAAGAAAAACTACTCTAGAAAATCTTACAAGTAGGCAGACAAACTGATTTTACAGTTTCAGAACATAAAATATAAAACAAGATGACTGAAATAAAACGTAGAGTTGACAACATTGTTTCCATTTCTGAGTACTTACACTCGTCAGGATCTGGAATATATTACTCGTAAGTTTCCATATGTTAGGTGTTATCTTCATGCACAACTATATATGATTACTCAACATTAGATCTCATTACTAGCTGTTGCCATGGAGATAATACTAGGAGTTATCTTCATGCACAGCTATATGATTACTTGTCATTTGTTTCTCTTAATGACTAGCTGTTACTATGGGGAAATGTTAAGAGTTATCTTCATGCACAGATAGATATAATTACTCATATTTTTTTTCCTCATTACTGGCTGTTGCCATGGAGATATATGTTAGGAGTTATTTCCATGCACAGCTAAATATAATTACTGGTAATTTCCCCTCTGATTAATGGCTGTTGCCATGGAAATGTATGTTAGGAGTTATCTTCATGCACAGCTATTTTTATTACACGTCATTTGTTTTCCCTCGTTACCGGCTGTTGCCATGGAGAGATATATGTTAGGAGTTATCTTCATGCACAGTTATATGATTCCTCGCCATTTGTTTCTCTCACTTATCAACCATGATGCATTTTTCAATGGGAATTACCCGTTAGGAAATATGTTCGCCATTTGATGAACACAATGAAGGAGTTAGGAGCACGTGATGCTGTGTCAGCCGGGAGACGTACACTGCATGATGGGACGTGATAACCCAACGAGGAAGCGGACACAATATTCCACCCATTGGCGGAAACAAGAACGGAAGCACAAAGTCCGGCCAGTCTCACCTATCTTATCGAAAGTCGCCTGCCACTTGATGTTGAAGAGTTCCAAGTCTTCTTGGATGCGGTTGTTGGCGCGGTTCTGCTGCACGAGCTTCTCTCCGTGTCGCCGTAACCGTTCCACCTTCTCCTCGTGCGACTTGATGGACTTGAGCTTCAGCTGGAAACAAAGGACAAGAGTGAGGGGAGTTTCTGGTGGAGGAGATCCTGAATGAGTAAATGTGGAGTTTAAAGTCACTGCAGGAATCTTTCACCCATTTGTGACGAGAGGAGATCCTGAGATAACTGTGTTATGTGTTATGCCGTAGAGGGCACAGATTAATCAAGAATGATAAGTATACACTATGTATACATGCTTAAATTTATAAAAAAGAAATATGTGAAAATACATTGAATTCGGGCTTAGAGCCGCGTTCAAGATTAATTTACTTATATCACATCTCGTCAATGTAGAGCAGGAAGCACCTGCAATATTCGTAGAGCTGAAAGTTGTAGTAAACTTGAGAGCACCAGCAGGTACTGACAGACCAAGGATGATAACCTCATTGCCTACATGCAGCCAGTGTATCCTATCACTATCGCGTCAGAAAGGCAGCTTTCCCGAACATTGATGTCGGGTTCCCGGGCCTTTGGCTCCAAAGTCCAAGTGTTCTACCGTTGTGCTACCACCCACCTATTCACTAGTATGTGACTGGCCCACACATGGCCTCCATTCCCCAACTAACCTTGCACTGGTCAAGTTGCTGGCTGATGTCCATGGCCTCGTCGGCGATCCTCTCGGCGGCGGTCACCCACTTCTCATAGCTGGCCATCAGGTCCTGGAGTGTCGTCAGCTCGTTGTAGAACTTCTTCGTCTCCATGTTGAGATCCACGCGGCTCTGCGTCTCCGACAACTTCCTGTTCACGTGGTCCCACCGGTCCTCGAGTTTACGCGTTGCTTTCAACACGTATTCGTTTGGCTCGTCAACTGCGAAAGAGAAGTAAAATTTAAAGGTCTACTCCCTACAAATTTCTTTCTTTTTTAATTATAAAAAACGATCTCCTTGAAAATTAGAGTGAATGAGTAATTTGTTGCTAACAGTCGCAGGAGGACTCTTTCAACCATACATGATGACGCGGAAAATACTTTATAATTTTTAATTATTTACTCGATTATTGGCATGAAAATCAAAATGGAAAGAAGGAATGATTTTTATATTTTATCGTAATTTATTGACATAATTCTCACCTATTTTGAGTTCTGTAGAAACTGTTCTTCCTAGTCTAAGCAGGTTGAAGATATCATTAGTATGCGCTTTCACCTCACCTTCCATATCCTGAAATGAAAATCATGAACACCATTTATTATGAAATCATGAAAACTTGCATACTGTCAATATTTGATATACTGTCAATAATTAAGAATATCAATATCTTTTCTCAAATATCAAGGAACTGCTTGTACTATTTGAGTCACTAACAATCAATCACTCTGGAAGCTTTCATCTGATCCACGAACATGATTGTCTTCACATTTAGAAAATAAACATAATTTACAGCAAAATTCCTGATATACATTCAGAAAGAAACTAAATTGATTTTTGAATGGACAAGGTCTCATCATCTTAGAAATGGAAATTCCTATTAAAAAGATCTTAACATTTTGATTATTTTAGTTATCTCACAGCTTGAAACTGCAATTCAGAATTCCTGATACACAATCAAAAATAAAATAAAATTGGATATTGAATGGACAAGAGGAGAAAAGACCCCCCTGTGGACCACCACCTCAACTCTGCCCATTTGGACTGGTGTTCTACCTGTGTCAACACCAACTGTTCCTCCTCTGTGAACTGTTCCTGTGGACTGTTAGACTCTGACACCAGGAGTTCCAGTGTGGACTCGGTCTTGTCGAACCAATCGTTCAATCTCGTCAGATCCTTCTCGAACTGCACCTGATTGGCCGACTCCACTCGTCGCTTCTTGGCGGCAGATGATGCTGACGGAGATCTGGTCAGTCTGGCCTCATCTGCTACCTCCGAAATCATGTCTTCCGAAATTTTGCCCAATTCAATCCCAGAATTGGCAATCTGAAAATTGAAAGTAAACTGGTATTGTTGCATGCCATCAGAATTCCATCCTGTCCTGTAAATCTTGATTTCTGAACACATTCTGTTTAAAGTTCCTCATTTACATTTTTTAATTTTGGATTCAAATATCATATATAATTGCACTACCATCTGACCTCTGTATAAAGATACAAGTTGATACAAAAGCATAAGAATTCAGGTGCCCTGGGACTGACACACCTGCCCTGGGTCTGACACATCTGCCCTGGGTCTGACACATCTGCCCTGGGACTGGCACATCTACCCACCTCTTTGCTCTGGAACTCCATCTGCTGCACCAGCCGCTCCCACCTCTCCTGGAACTGTTCTAGCAGTGAGCTGATCCTGTCCACTGCCTGCTGGTTGTCCACGTACTGCACGATCTGCTGGCCGCACTCGTTGAGCTCGTCGAACCGCTGCACCTGCACCACCATGTCCTGCTCGATCGTCTGGGTGAACAGTGCACAAAACATGTCATAATGTATGATGAATAATTATAATTGTATTTATTTATTTATTTCAAATTATTTATTTTTTAAATATGATTGATTGTTAAAAAAAAAGTTTAATATTATTTTGTTTTGTTTTCAAACACTATATTTTTTTCTGTGATTCATGAATAGCCAACTTAATTACCATATGACTTCCTCAACCTCATGGGGAGTATACAATGATGATGTCTTTTCATACATATTTTTAAATCAATGCCAGCCTAATCCTTTCTGGGGAATCAATGGATTTTTAACCCACTCCTTGCTGGATTAGTCACAGGCACTGTTCGTTAGGGCATTTCTGGTTGTCTCCAGTATGGAGAGAGTTAAAGAGTTCTTTATTACATTATTGTGCTACACACTTGATCTTCATAATTACTTCTAGACAATGGTAATGAATTTGAGAATCAATATTGTATTCATGGCAAGTTTACCTTTAACTGCCTGACTTGAGCGATGACCTCATTGGGCTCTGCTAGATCGGCCAATCGCATCCTCCCTAACACTTGTTCCTTCTCGGCCAGCCAATCAGCAAACTGGTTCTGCTCGTCCTGGAAGTGCTGCCACTTGAGGAGGAGGTCCTGTAGAGTCATCCACTGCTTCTCTGTCCACCGACAGATCATGGCCCAGCGCTTGCTCAGCTGTTCTAGCTGTCTCTCCATGGCCTCACACACTGCAAACACAGACATCAATGTGAAGCTATCTGACCAAACCAGAAACAGAGACATCCTTGGAAAACTATTTAACAAAACCACAAACACAGCAATTCTCATGAAGATATTTGACCAAACCAGAAACACAAGAATCCTTGTTAAACTATCACCATCTGATCAAACCAGAAATAAATTAATCCTTGTTAAATATCACTATTTGTTCTATGTATTCATGATAGCCATCGTACCACTCTCTGTGTTGGTATCGTCCACAACCACGACCATGTTCTGCAGACTGTCCACTCTCTTCTGTTGCTTCTCCAATGACTCCTGGATCCTCTGCAACGAAGGAAGACAACTTAGTTCATCTACAGGGATGTACAGCAAAGTAGCTGATACATAATATCAGACTCATTAACATGATCATGATCAAGTTGACAAGACATATGTTTTTAAATTGAGTTCTATTTAGCTGTACTAGAATTCCATTGCAAGTTATTTATCAGTGCTTCATGTGTATAGTATTGCTTAACCGTCTCCCTGCTGAATAAAATCAAAGTGTTCTATTTCTGCATGTGTTCCGGCAAGTTAACTTGCCTTCAGCAGGGAGAGGGTTAACAATATTTCTGTGTCAAACATTCTTCCCCAAATTGCACCATGTCAGGGACATTGAAGATTTTAATTGACAATTTTGACTACAAAATATTTACAGTATTTCTATTACATTTTCAAGCATACACTTGAAGATTATGAGGCCCTGGAGGACTAAATATTGTCAAGACTGGACACTCACTTTGTGTTCGCTGACTTGTTTCTTGATGGAGTCTAGGTCTGACCCGAGCGGCTCCTTCTTGTTGATGCGGTCCTCCATCTGAGTCAACCAGTGGCCGAGCTCATCCAGCTGCTGCTGCTGAAGGTCCATGAGAACCTGCTGTAGTCTGTGGAGGGAAAGGAGAGAATGTCAGACTTGTTAGAAGTCCATGCGCCTGTGAGGGGGAGAATGTGAGACATTGCAGGTCACTCATATATGGTAAGAATATATATTTACTCTTGAACAAAGATAGAGTCATACTTGATAGAGGACAGAGGCCAATGAGAAGCTGTTAAAGAATACAGAGGGCAAATTATCATTCATTTTGATTTCAGATTTCAACTGTTAAAAGTCACAGAGTTGGTATTATAACAATATATGAAAAACTGCAAACAAAATTTATTTATATTTCTTTTGATGGCAGAGTTTACAGAACACGAACCAGGAAAATGATAAGACCACCAAAAAGAAAACCACCAAAAAAAACCACACCATCTACATCACTTTAAGCCATAGCAACTTCAATGAGAGAGGGGTACTAGTATCCTACATCACTAATATTTTTAAAGGCACTCAGTTAACAGCCTCTTGTAGAAATCAGTTGTTAAGTCATGATTCATTACCTCAAGGGGAAATACATATGGGACCAATTGGTGGGAATCTAATACAATATTCCTTCACCTAATATCTTAATGGTGGGGTTACTTTCATGTCTTGCATTTTTTTCCTCCAGATAATTGCACTACCGTAAACACGGTCACATGCAAAATATTTTTCCTATGTTTTTTTTCTCTCCCCACCAAGGGCAACTGTCCTTGACTTTTGATTACAAATAATTGGAAAATACCAGAGAGAAAACAAAATAGAAAAAAAGATGTACGAGAATATCTGACTTGGCAAACATCATGCTATTGATCTGTTGAAGTAAACAGATTCAAATTTCCCAGATAAATGCTTTTCTGTTTAAAAATTAGACATGGATCTAGTCTTTAAAAATAACTTAATTTTTTTTCTCCGAATTAAATAAGAACAAATAGACTTTGTAGTCATTGTACAGGCCTAACATATATTCTACATAATATATATTGAGTCTGATGTACAATGTTGTAGTCTGACTTGTATAAAAACAAATATCAGTCTCAACTACTAATATAATAATAACATCCATCACTAAAATACTATGCATTTTCATTATAAGAAAAATCATGATTGTTCACTTCACATTAATCTTTCCAGCAGCTTGGCCAAAGATCTACTCACCTGCTTTGTCTGTCCAGGGCCTTCAGTCTGAGGTCTTCCCAGCGGTTGTTCAGAAGACCCATCTGAACCCGGATCTCATGCTCCTCCTCCTCCGTCACCTTGGCGTCAGATATCAGGTCGTTGCCCTCCTTCAGCACGTTCCCGATACTGTCCTGGTGCTTGGTCAGCTCCAGCATGAACTCCTGTAGGCAGAAACAGGGTGGAAAGAGTCACTGGTGTATACAAAGTGCTACTGATGTGTGGCATTAGGTACATACATGATAGGTAGTACAGCATATGATGTGTCTATTGGCTGGACAAAAATAATCAACATTACTGATGACCAATTGTTGATGGTAATACATTTGTCATCAGTCGAACCTGTTCCAAAGACATGTCATCATTGAGTCTTAATTTTCTGCTACCAAGAGCTTCTTGAGACTGACTGATACCTGTTTTCCCCACTACAGAGAGCTGTACCTACCTTATGTTCATTGAACTGTTTCTTGACACTGAATGCAATATGGGTGTCTCATACCTCTATCCCCACCTTACTAAGCTCTGTACCATCCTCATGTTCACGGAACGGCTTCTTAACACTGACTGATGTCTGTTTATCCTCTACAGAGAGCTGTACCAACCTTATGTTCATTGACCTGCTTCTTCACATTGAATGCAATGTGTTCTCTATTGGTGCCTCATACCTCCACCCCCACCTTACCAGGCTTACCAGGTTATACCAACCTCATCAACTGCTTATTGACACTGACTGATGTCTGTTTCTCCTTATCAAGAGCTGTACCTACATCATGTTCATTGACCTGCTTCTTGACACTGCATGCAATATATCCTCTATTGGTGTCTCATACCTCTATCCCCACCTTACTAAGCTCTGTACCATCTCCATGTTCACGGAACTGCTTCTTAACACTGTCTGTTGCCTGTTTATTCCCTACAGAGAGCTGTACCAACCTTATGTTCATTGACCTGCTTCTTGACACTGCATGCAATATATCCTCTAATGGTGTCTCATACCTCTATCCCCACCTTACTAAGCTCTGTACCATCTTCATGTTCACGGAACTGCTTCTTAACACTGACTGTTGCCTGTTTATTCCCTACAGAGAGGGTTACTCACCTCATGTTCATTGAACTGCTTCTTGACACTGTACACCAGATGTCCTATCTGTGCCTGTTTCTCCATGACCTCCTCGGCCTCCAGCAGCCACGTCAGGACATTCTCCAGGGCGTCCTGGTAGGACAGAATGTCCACGGATGCCGTGCTCATGGTGCTATGACGGGACTCCGAGCTGCTCATCGACATGGCTGACTGGAAAGACAAAAAAATTTTTTTATTAGATTTTTGGTTTAAATCTGGACCTTCTTACTAGCTGGATATTAAGCAATATCTTGAAACATGGCCCTTAAAAACTTGACCATGATTAATTTGTGGTACAATATCTAATAGCTTAAAACAAGAATGCATCTGTATTTAAACAATAAGGATGATAAATCTTGATATTTTAAAATACATTATTTTCCATGAAATCCAGTAAATATCCACAGACATGCGATGTCATCATTCCTCAATTGATTTCTGTTCCAAAATTACAGCATAGCAAGAGATAATGTGGATTAGATTCCAAATAGTCGCTCATGTAGTGGTTACTAATCTCATTTGTCAATTGAGTCCAGTTTCAAATCCCGGCTGTCAATATTTTTACAATCTGATAACCGTCAAGGGAGTTTGTACCAGAATTGAATTACATAAAGAAAAATAAGATTATGGAGATTAAACATTAACATCACTGGTCACAGACTCTCATAATCTCTGGAGTCCAAAAGTGAATAAAGATAAATTCAATGCAAGCATTATAATAATGTAGTGCTATGAACATGCTTTTGGTGCAATACCGATACATATTATTGTTATTTGTATTATTGTTATTATTATTATTATTCCTGAAATTTATTATTATTATTATTATTGTTGTTATTATTCCTGAAATTTATTATTATATTTATTATTGTTGTTGTTATTCTTCTTGAAATGTATTGTTATCATTATTGTTGTTGTTATTATTATTATTCCTGAAATTTATTATTATTATTAATCCTGAAATTTATCAACCCAAAGTCAAGAGAGACATCCAAGCACTTGCAAAATAGTCATGATAGTGCCTATATGCATTTTCTAGCATGTTTTGGAAATGTCAGTACAATTATTTTTCTCACTTTTGACGAATACCACTTTATGTGTCCACATTTCAAAGTCACATAATAATATTACTATCATCGCTCCCTTAAGGCTTGATTGTTGATGGTAGTATATATTACATAGCAGTGACTGTAGTTAATAATATCATTAATGAGAAGTTGAACCATATTCTCCAGTAATCCTAAAGAACCCACGTCACTGTATAACCGTGATTGTACAACAATCAATATGATAACATGTCATAAATATTGATTGATATTTGGTCAATTGTCCACATCTGGTCACTTATTGATAAAAGAAAAAAAATCAGTGAACTTGCAAAGCAGACATTTATTGATATATTAGATTTGGTTTCCACTTGACTTCCATAATATAAGCTAACCAGTAACTTAACGGAAGTTACCTGGTAACACAAATACAAGCAGAGTGATACAAATAATTTATATTTGTAGCTAAGCTAATTCAGCGAATCACATTCTACATTGCAATACATTTTTTGTTTATAATTAAATTAAATGCCATATAATATGTTTATGACAGAAAATGATAAGAATATTTCATATTTGACAGTAAACTAATTCATAAAATAACACTGCATCATAATACAAATTATTTTATAATATAATTTAATACTATAATATATATATTTTGTTATTTTCAAGATATCATTTCTGATATCCGTTAATAATAGAAAACAATAACATACCATAGTATTAAATAAAATATTATCTATTACAAAAAAAAAAGAAAAACATGCAGTGATTCACTATTATATTTCTGCTTTCATGTATTTCAAGCAAAATGATTTATTGTACAACACCGACACCATTTAAAATCCATTAATTTATACAATGATTTAATCGGAATGAAATGTAAAGCTTTTAACAGAAGGAGATTGATAGAGGACAACAGAACATTGTACACTATGTGCCAGTGCTATGTGTACTTTATATCCTGGAACCACACATCCTGAAGATAAGACATGAAAAGTTAGTTTCTTGCTGTGGAAACTATTAAAGTAATCAACTTTCATGTAGATAGTTCTAGCACATTGAGTCATGCGTATGGGTCAGGATGGCCTCAAGATGGAGCTATTCTGAGCCAGATATAAATAGTGTAAAGCTGTTCGTCAATGAAATTACTGCTACTATAGTATATACACACACTCAGGACTGTGTATGTGTATGCCATGCTTATGGTTAAAAGATACACTACAACAATATATGCTGTCTGTCATATTGCCTCTGTTTCCTGTCCTAATAAATTTCTTGTATATCCTAATACATCTGTTGCCTATTCAAAAATACCAATGTTATTACCCTGATATTTGACACAATATAATATATCTTATACCATCTGAATACCCCTGATACTAAATATTCTGCTATCTATACAAATACCTATATAATACCTACCGGTACACTAATACTTCTGATACCTATCCTAATATTTCCATTGTGTATCCTTATACCTAGTATACATGTCCAGATACTTCTGCTACCTCCTATACTAATGCTACCTCTGCTACTCATCTGAATACCTCCTATACTAATGCTACCCACCTGGATACCTCTTATACTAATGCTACCTCTGCTACTCATCTGAATACCTCCTATACTAATGCTACCCACCTGGATACCTCCTATACTAATGCTACCTCTGCTACTCATCTCAATAACTCATAAACTAATGCTAACTCAATACCTCACATGCATGTCTATCCTAGTACATCTTGTCTATTCTAATAAAAGACATTTATATAATTATTATAGCTATTCAAGTACCTCTGGTACCCATCTGCATACCTCCAATACTAACCACCTCATCTATCCAAAACCTACTACCCTAGCAGCTTTGATACCCACCTAAAGCACTTCTGAAATCTAAGATCCCAGGGAGTTGAGAAGGAACACTGAGTATAAACTGATCCATTGACCAGGGATAATAATGTGGCACTTGGAGCATGCCTTAGGGGGTGGATTTGATGCATTATAAGTGACCTATTATTATTAATATTATTATTATTATCTCACCCACATATCTCAATACCTTGACATTCTCTATTACATGTACCTTAGACAATCTGCAGACTACGTGTGCCTGTATACAATGGATCCATTGCCTTACCTGCATCTAGTCTGCACTGTATGGTTATTACCACTGCAGACTACATGTGCCTGTGTATAATGGATCCATTGCCGTACCTGCATCTAGTCTGCACTGTATTGTTCACCGCTGTCATTAATCACCGCCTAATTGCCCAGTGAGGGCCACAGTATAGATAAATGAACAAGAAGAGATGTCATCAGTGGCAAGCTTTGGGTCCAATTTGTCAAGGGATGATAAAGGATACTCCCTTGCAGAACATTGCTAAGGTGAAGAGGTGTTGTGATATAACCCACAAAACTCACCGTCTCCAAACAAGCTTACATCAGTATATCAATGTGACAAGATTTATGATGTCTGGGCATGGAATGTATGAAAACTAGCCCATGGATGGATTTTATGAAAACTGGTCCATGAAATGTGCGAAGATTGACCCCATGAAATTTATGAAAACTGGCCAATGGAATGGATGAAAATTGGCCCAAGAATGGATGAAAACTGCCCTATAAAATTAATGAAAGTTGGCCTATAAAATGTATTAAAACTGACTCATGGAATGTGTAAATGAATATATGAAAACTGACTCATAGAATGTATGACAACTGCTCTATGAAATATATGAAAACTGTCCTAAGAAATGTATGAAAACAAACTGCATCATCTCTGAGGTTTCTGCAGGAACACACTGACCTAAAGAACAGAGAAGAATGTTAAGCAAAGAAAAACATATCCAACTATCTCTATTTTTCTCAGTTTCCTTGGTATTTGTTTGCTTGATGTCAGTGAGATGACATGAAGATTCTTCCACCTCGCTATAGACAAAACAAAGATATAGAGATAGAGGTTATACTATGGAAGTAACCTTAGCTGTTCCTTTCACAGAATGGTTTTCGTTCTATTTCTACAACCACACATCTTACTTAGGCTTGTGTTTGACTTCATTATGCTGTGAGTATAAGTTTCACACAGTAAAGTTTCAAGTCTTCTATGGGGATTATGAAAACCACATTGCTTTTTTATATTCAGAATGCAATTACTCCAAGATTCAGAAAGTAAATTATAAATTTCCTTCAGCTCATTGCAATGTTCAAGATAGAAGGCACTAAAGTTGTACAACATGAAGACACAAGTAATTATCCAACCAGTGCAAATTATGACAATAAATTCCATTATTATTTGTAAGTGACATTTAATTCATTTAGGAAAAAATACTGTTAGCCAAGAACAGGGACAAGAATTGACAAGCTCCCCACCACTAGATCTCAATATTGACTGCAATTTCATCCTAACAAGACCCTTTGGTAAAAACTGGTAATTGTTTTATATTCATTCAACATGCTCAATCAATTCTCTTTGTTTTTACGCAATAAATTATCCCAAATGTTCCTGCTACAAAACATCTATTAAATTGTCCTGCATTATGTTCTTTAGATTATAAAATCAAAATAATTATATTTAAAATCTAATCCAAAGGAACAACAAACTGGTGACAATATCTTAAACAGCAACAAATCATGTAATTACATTGGACGAATTAACCTGTAAAACCAGTAATTCCAGTCAAAAACAGTCACAACATGTCGAGATCAAAAGTCGCTTCAATTTCAGTTTTAGATTCCATTAGGGATTCCTTCCAGCTGGTAAGGCTATCTGAGCTGGTGTAGTTCCTGTGTAATCTCCCATAGTTTGTCTTCATATTCCAGTAAGTGTGGCAGGCATACCAGAGATGCTTCAAGCCTTGAAAGCTCTTCAGACAGGAAATGAAAGACAGTTACCAGCGCAAACTTACTCCAGATGATTCCAATGGGATATTCTGAAGTAGGTGCCTAGTACTAGACAAACACTTAGACAGGTACATATGATGATATGTAGACAGACAGCGATATGATATTTTTAATATTTATTTTTTACTAACTTCAGAATACATGTACATTACTTAAACAGGTTCATATGATGATATGTAGACAGACAGTGATATGATATTTTTAATATTTATTTTTTCTAACTTCAGAATTTAAATCGGACTGGAATTCTTTACAAATATTAAGGAAGGATTAATTACGTAATCAAGTTTCAATGTATTATTTAAAGATACAAATGAATCATCTTTATACATAAAAAACAAAGAATAAAAATATTATAATAATCTGATAAAATTTGATTGTAATACTGAGATATTACTGAGTAATTTTGAGATATTTATTGTAGTGCTCACATACTCCAGTATTTTCTATTTCTGTGAGATACAATAAAACTATACGAGTGTCTTTTGGAGTAAGTATTGAAACACCTTACATTTCATGTTTGATGAAACTACATATCCATAATTTATATAGCTTTAATACGTAAATCATGCTATATTTCTTGATAAGCCCTTTAAAAATATTTCCACTAAAGTCCCATATTTAGTTTTAGATGACAAAAGTAAAATCTGTTCACACTTCCGCATATAACTGATTACCCCTGACACTTGGTCTAGTATCATTGTATGTGACAGTGTTGCAATTGTTCACAGCGATCTGCCAAAAAAAAACCCAGCGTTGTTTCCTGTAGTTTCCAGGTATACAGAATGTATGTAGAATACACTACAATGACCCTTTCCCTCGCAATTAACTACAAATGGGTGGCAATTCTTTCACCAATGCTCGTTTCTGTTGAAACATGGGCAAAGGATAGCAAGATAATGATGGCAGTTAGCGTGAAACTAGCCAGATAGGTAGGTGTGATAGCAGAGTGGTAGCACAGGTGTGTTGGCTAGGAAATATATGTTTTTGTCAGTGAGATATACATTGTTTGAGTGAAAAGTGCATTGTTGTCAATGGAATATATGTTTTTGTCAATGAAATGTCCATTGTTATCAATGAAATGTACATTACTGTCAATGAAATATACATGGTTTTCAGTGAAAAGTGTATTGTTATCAATGAAATATAAGTTGTCAATGAAATGTCCATTGTTATCAATGAAATTTACAATATTGTCTGTGAAATATATATGGTTTTCAGTGAAAAGTGCAATGTTATCAATGAAATATAATTTGTTGTCAATGAAATTTCCATTGGTATTAATGAAAAGTACACTATTATCAGTGAAATATACATGGTTTTCAGTGAGAAGTGCATTGTTGTCAATGAAATTTAAGTTACTGTCAATGAAATGCCAATGATTGTCAATGAAATGTCCATTTGTGTAAATGAAATATGCATGGCTGTTGATGATATGTACATCATTAAAAAAAAAAATTATATTGAAAAGATCAAAGATAAACCCTTGAAACACTCATCTAATTAATATTATTACTTTTCAAAGTGATACTTTTAATCAACAAACATTAATAATAGATTGAAACAGAACTGCAATATAAAACCTGCATTCTTTGTTCCTACATCTATTGTCGATAGCATTATCAATAACATTCTTCAATGAAACATTAAAAAAGGGAAAGTGCAATGAAACAAAACGGCGGAAATATGCACTGACCGACATGCTTTGTGTCTGGTCAGCTTGACATGCAAAGGGATAACAATGATACATACAAAAAGAAGGTTTTTGTTTTGTTTTAACTTTCAGACAGATATAAATAAGGTCCAATTAAAGTCTAATTAATGCTGTAAATCATCATAACTCTACTAAAGACAGTCCAGAGAATTTTGTATACAAATGTTTCCATGGCAGTTCAGGTGGACTTCAAGAACATACATCGTTCATAATTCTTACCTTGTATACATTGCCTACAAGCTATCCAGTTTAAATCCAAAAATACAACTTAACACACTGCAGGAAACAAGTTCCCATTTAAATCATAACAACTCACGTCAAACTACACATTAACCCATTATCCTCCATGAATATCTCCCATCATGCATCAGTCAATTGGACACACGATATCCTCTATACAAAAAAAAATCTAAAAAAAATTTAAATACCACATCGACATCTATACTGTTATACAATTTCCTTGACTCTAGGAGAAATGTTAAAACCCACGCTAGAAGAAATGTTAAAACCCACGTGCAAAGGGGAAAAAAAGCACAAGGGACAAACAAGTATAAGACAAGATGGGCAAGAATGGCACGAGGAATTCCAAAATATGCGAGAGTGATAAACCAAACCAGGATATCTGCGAGTATTGGGTTACAGACTTAGGTCATGAAATGCACAACTTTGTAGCACCGATGCCAGTTCGCAAAACCTCTATGATAGGAAGTAGTAAAGTAATTAGCACTAATAGGACATTACCTCAAGAAAAGACAGAAGCAATGATTAATTTGTAGCCTTGAGTTCTTTAATGCTATTTAAACTTCTACATGAATACTGTCATAACTCTCACATGAATACTGTCGCAACTCTAATATGAATACTGTTGCAACTCTTATATGCATACTGTTGCAATGAATACTGTTGCAACTCTTACATGAATACTGTTGCAACTCTTATATGAATAGAACTGTTGCAAGGAATACTGTTGCAACTCTTTACATGAATACTGTTGCAATTAAACTCATACAGGTTGAAACTCTTACATGAACACTGTTTTAAGACCTACATGAATACTGTTTGAAATCAAACATGAAAACTGATTTAACTCATACATGAATATTGTTTAAAGCTGCACGTGAATACGCCTTGGTCCTATATGAATATTGTTTCATAAACTCCTATGTCCTAGAAACTTGCATGTCATCGGCACTTTGCATTCATCTTTGCAACAAGCAGATATTTTGATAAGCACCGCATAATTATTTGCTAGCATGCATCAACATTTTCAATAACACAAGTTTAAGATTCACAAACATCCAACACATTGCAATGTAACATGTTACCAGGACAACTTGTGTGGAATCACTTTAAAATTATATCTTTTGGCAAAATCCCCAAACTATAAAACTGTCATATTTCCAAGATACATGTAATAACATACGACACATGTGTAATATAAGAATACTATGAAACTATATAATGACAAACATGTCGATTTCAACAATGATTGCAATGTGATCAAAGTTCATGAACAAATAAATTCTGTGCCATATCAACTTCAGCAATGATAATAAATTAACAAATTAACCCATATTATGTCAAATCAACTTCAGCAAACATAAACAAAATTAACCCATTCTGTGGCATATCAACTTCAGAGACCACCAAACATTAACTCAGAGTCATATTATGCCAAAGTAACATCATTGACCATGAAACATTAACCCATATTGTGTTATCATAATAGAGTGAAAATACATTCAAAGATAATGTTAACAACATGAATCAATAAAAGCAGCTGAAAGCAATCATCTCTTATTACACTTGAGATTTGTCATTAACAAAGGTACTTACATAGATTTGATTTTAATAATTGCAAACCATAATTATCTTCGTGTTAATCACATCACTTGTTAACACCTTTGAGCCAAGGTTCTACCAGAACATTAGCAATGTGGAAGACAATTGTTTAAATATTCATATCTGGCATTCAAGGGTATGTGGCTACTATTAATGTAATTAGCTTGGTTGGAAATTAACAGTAAAATGTCATCTTCCACGGTATTTCCTTAAGGTCGCAGTGCAATTATCATCTGTAGTGCATCAGTACTAGCCTTTTATTGTAGGTTTACAGCAACACTATGCCACTGCTCACATGTTTACTGCCATACTCAGTACTACTGGTGTTGCAGGTTTCATCCTGACAGAAATTGACGAGAAACCTAATCTTGAAAGCGCTTTAAAACTCTAACCAGAAAAGAATACACAAAAATAAATAAAAAGTATCAGTAATCAGATCTGCTTTTGGGGGAGGAAAACACAAGCCATGGCTGGTGTACATGAACTATGGGAGATAACTCTCTTCGTGCAGATAGTCCATTCCCTTTCACCTTTCCATTCCATTCCATTCCAGTATTGCCTGTGATAAAGATGATAAATTTATGATAGCTAGTGGTCATGTTCACATGATCATGACATGCCTCAGAGTATACATTACACCTTGCATTGGTTCGTCATGACAGTGATGATTCTCAGGCATGTAAAAACTTTTAAAGCTGATACAGTTACCATAAAAAAACCAAATGGACCTTGTTAACTTTGAAAATAGTTTACCGGTACTTTGATACTTTTAAAATGATTTTGTGTTTATATAAATAGACACATTTTCTTATAAATGGATTCATCATATGACATGGACACCCCAGACACCCCCAAAACAATTCAAAATAGACCTAGACAATTATTAAATGGGCCTTGTGGATTTCATTGGGGAGATAATCGTACTTTAAAAAATAAACTTTAAAAATTGACACATTTGAGAAAATGCTTTGTCACGTAAACCCTATACGGATTGTTGAATACACACAAAACCACAAAGAAAACCACATTGTCACCCAAATCCTTGGGGGCCACATACAGCTCGACATCAAGCACAGGTGCTTATATAACAGTAACCGTGATACACTGTGATAAGCATAGGTAAACATGCTAAGCATGTCTGGTGCTCTACCTCGTTCTAAACCTCTTAACCTTGTTGACTTTTAATCATGAAATGCAACCGAGCAAAAATAGCAAGTCTTCTCAATTAGGTGTACAACAGAAACTTGTATGTTAAATCCTCTTTTTAGAATTGCGAAATTCCTTTGCAGATTACAGAACTAGAAAAGAAACCAATAATCTTGTATTCTAGTATAGAGGTCAGAGGTTATACAGTACATAACAAAAAGCTGATGAGAACTGGGAATTCTAGAAGGATGTGAATTGTTCATCAGTTTTACAATTTCTCTCAAAACATTATTGTTATTTATTAATAGTGAGTGAGTGAATATGGAGATTAACGTTGCTGCAGGAATCTTTCACCCATTTGCGACGATTATTATTTATTAATATATTTTTATTATTATTATTATTATTATTATTATTATTAAGGGATAGAGTAGGGTCTACCCCTATATATTATATTAAAATATAATTTTGCCCTGAACTATTACCTTTAACGTTATGTTTCTAACATAGCACATACTAGTAATTGTTGAAAAACGAAAACTATATGTTTGAATCAAATGTAAAAATTATAGTACGAAGCTAAGTGACCATCTTGACCACCGTGTCCATAACGTCTATAAACACTGTCCACTGGCACACGTACCTGTCGTAAGTCAAGGCTAAACTATTCCTATGCATCAGTGTCACAGAGCATCTAGCCTCAGGGATAGGGTGAGGGGGTGAGACAGGGAAACCTCCTTCTACCCATGCATGTTCATTTCAATCACGTAAATGTCACTGTCAAGTAACATATACTTAACATTCAATTTACTGCTTTCTAAGGAATTTGTACTTGTTAACCTCCTGACTACTACAGGCAACAGGAGATGCCACATAAAATAATAATAAATAAAAGAATAAATTAATAATAATAGGTAATAACAATAATAATAATAATAATAATAATAATATAATAATAATAACAATAATTAAAAAGATAAAATACAAAATAAATTACCGTAAATAAATAAATACCTGGTAATAATAATAATAATTTTTTTTTTATAATAATAGGACTTTATTAGTCTATGGAAAAATGTTTCACAATAAATAAAATATAAAATATATAGCACATTAATAACACTGATTGGGATTACTATTACACATAGTTTTGAAGTTAGAAGGGTTAACTAAACACATCCCAAACCAATATACATCTCATAATAAATCTCCTTTCGGTAATGAACCACAATTTCTTTCTTTGCTTTGCTTTTTCTTTCTGGTCCTACCCGCTGGATTCTCGGTGGGTATTGCTATTTTAGGGTGCAGGCATTACAGGAAATACATTGTAACAGTAGCCCAATGACATTACAGACCATACACACAATCCCAGCCACTCACCGGCTAACTACAGCACAGTTGTAACTGTGGGCCTTGAAATGTGAATTTTAGGGTGCAGGCATTGTAAGAAATATTTCCTCATTGATTACTATAGGATATGGGTCGAGGAGGCATTATTGGGATGGATTAGGGTACGGGAGAATCAATAACGATAATACCATGGGTTACACATTTAACTGAAAGCTAAAGTTTGCATTAACTGACACTTTCAGAAATATATGGAAATAATGTATCAGCAAATCTTGAATACAAAATATATAAAATAAAAATAAGTATTAGAATTAATTGTAATGTCAACACTTCAAATAGACCTTGACCGTAAGTTAATTACAGCATACACCGCATACTTGCCATATTGCATCTGTAATGTCAATCCATAACGTAGGCTTATCTGAGTATCAGTTGATCTTTGGAACATTGCTCACGTATACACAATCCATATATTATATAGGACCTATCTCGCTAACAGATGATCCATATAATATCTAGCCTTACAAATGTGATTAACCCATTAACTACCATCACCTACTGTGCTTACAATGTACTGTTAACTCATTGCTATATATAACAAACAATTAATTGCATAATGTAAACAAACCCAAAATTTGAGGGTCAGCAACACCCACCTGTATTGTATACAAATATCCAAACTGACGTTCATTTCATGTTCATTTCACGTTCATTTCATAGATGTAGATGTATATTTCACTCATATGTCGGTATAGCTTTCCATAGATTTGAACACCACAGCTATTCAGCCACAATATGGGTCACGATCCAACAGATATAGCCACAAGGCCACCCCAAATAGCCAGATGAAATCCGAATAGCCAGATTGAATTCTGACTTTAGTCAGATGGAATCCAATCACATGCACGCAATTTATATCCACGTGTTCTCCTGCTCGATTCTCAAAGCACCAACACAGGAACTCTCGCTCACTCTATTCGATCACCCCCTTGGTTAGGCAATCAATCAGCCCATTACACAATCTACAAACAGACAGAGCAACACTGGGCTTTGGACACACATAGCATAGCTGTGGGGGTGCAGGGGGGTAAAGAACGCGCGAGCGAGCGATCCTACTAAGCCTGGGCTAGGGCGTACATATCGCAATCAACGACAAGTGGCCAAAGGTATGAAGGGCGACTCCAGACAAGTATGCGACGTCAGTTGCGATATCAGCATCAACCCGACTGACTGGATTATCTCGTTCTGTCTTCAGGGATAATAGTCCTTTGCCCAACCGAAAAACGTAAATTTCCGTCCCAGCGAAAGCCGAGGATTGCTGCTAATGCTGGCGAGTGCTGCTGCATCCATCAGTGACAGGGAGATAAGAGCTTGTTTTTCCTCTTTTATTTTATTACTTGTACTTTTAAGGTAGGTATGCCTGCTTGGTTACCTTCAAGGCGCTATCCTCCTTTAAAATCTACAATTTTCAAACTAAGAGTTTTGTGCTGAGAGACTATAAAAGAAATATAAAGAATTTGTATTTCTTGTAATATTGGATAAATGGAGAGAGAGAGAGAGAGAGAGAGAGAGAGAGAGAGAGAGAGAGAGAGAGAGAGAGAGAGGGGGGGAGAGGAGAGACAGAGAGAGAGAGTGAGAGAGTGAGAGAGGAGAGGAGAGGAGAG